>VWZY01002772.1:1056777-1192204 GCA_013399075.1 Chloroceryle aenea | reverse complement strand
TATTAAATAAAAATATTAAATACTATTCCTAGGGAAATGTTGGTTTCATTCAGAATTATTATATGCATAGGTAATTGAAAAGTGTGAATAAGCATTAAAAAGGATGAGAATGTACAAGTATCACTGACCACTAAATTAGTAAAGATGGAAAAATGAAAGAAAAAAAAGGAGACACCTTAATTTCTGACAATTTTCTTTTTTTTTTTTTCATGAGGGTTTTAGTAGTAGTAGCATTTTGATTTTACTGAGGGGGAGAAATTAGTATGAAGGGTTGATTGGAGTACTTCACAAAGTCGGCTACATGCCCAGAAATTTTAATTGCTGAGATGTTCCTCAAGTCTTTCTGAAAACCAAGACTGTAGCAGATGCCCAAGAAACACTCTGACTCCATCTCTTCCCATTCGTAAAAATAGCGTATTGTTGGATCGGCACTTTCCCCTTTTGTCTCCTCTGTGCTGAGCTGTTGATGATGCCATTTTTTGCCATCTGCCCCAGAGCTTCATTAAAGATACATGAATGGACTAACTGGGCTGCTATCTTGTGAGGAACAGGTGCTATTGTTTGTCCCCAAAGACTTGCACTAAAGATCTCACTCAGAATACTTGAGAAAGAGCATCTGCAGCAGTCAGTCAGAGAGTAACTTGGCAGAGCCCAGACTATGGGCTAATATGCAAACAGTGACACTCAGGGGGACTCATTTTCTCTTTCATGAAGATATTTTTTTAATTTTTTTTGTGATGCGTATTAAATGTTTGGTTTTGAACAACTCTGCCAGGCTCTATATTTTTAACTCATCTGTACAAACCCTGGAGGAAATGTGAGTATATTCCTTCCAAAATTCAGTTCCGTAACCTCAAGTAAAATAATCTCTTATATAAAGCTGCTTCATAAAAATAATCTTTGTTTCGATACAACAAGATCAGGTTTAACTGTGTTAAACATGAGAAGCCATCAAGATTAGGAAACTCTTAAAAGGTAGTGTAACATTCCTTTAATATCCCATCACAACTCTGACAGCCCTTGGGAACTGATTACAGCACTTCCTCGCCTGAGATCTAAGTCAGGAAGCAACTTTAGTGCAAATCAGCCCTGATTAGTCCAAGCAGCAACTTCCAATTTGATTCTCCCTGAAATAATAAAAGCTGGTGGCCTGTTTGATAAGCTGAGCAAATCCACAGTGCTTTGTCCCACAGCCATGTGAACGTTGCTCTCAGAAGTTGGCTGGACAATCCTCCTTCTTAAAAAGTCATTGATGGTTACTGTTGTGCATGGAAAATGGAATCCAAAGTGATATGTCATACAAAAATAATGCCTTGAATGAAAATGATCTGCCTCTCTTGGATAAGGAACAGGGCACTTTTAGTGAGACTAGGGAAGAGAAAGGGTTCTGTCTTTAAAAAACAAAGCTGCCTCTACTACAGCTAACACTGTAGCTAGAGAAGAGAAGGCATTCAGAGAAGAGGATGGCAGCAGCGCAAGCAAAAAGGCAGATCACACTTCTCTGCTTAGCTGTGAGAATCACAGGCTTCAAGAGCCAAGGTCAGTCCCATCCTATGGTGGCGGCCGAATTCCTCGCAAACTTTTCAAGATCAAACTTGACAAGTCGACTCTGGTGCACGGTTTACTTCAGTAGAGGGGAGAATTCAATGCCATATTTTTGAGAGACAGTAAACACAATATTTATATAATATTTTAGCCCTTCCTTAAAGTCTGTTATTCAGTCAGCACTAATATACTAATTGGTATAGCCAGACTACAGCTTTAACCCTCCTTGCAGTCACTAAGCTTTTAGTTTCCATAGTAAAAATGTGTTTGAAATTTTCTGCTCTCTCATTTGGAAACTAGAGCTTCCCAGGTAATGGCACTACATTAAGAATTTGCATTTTCAGATTGTTCTAAGTACACATTTTTATGATAAAGCAGAATGGTTACAACTGATAACTCAACAGGTGACATTTTAGGTTGATACATTTAAAAATGGCACTGACAGCAGTGTTTGTGCCCCCAGTACTACTGTTGCAAGTTTTCAGATACCCTACATATTATGTATACTTACCTCATCTGTATTTTAAATAATCTGTATACAACACATGGCACTGTTATTTTTACACCACCATTAGAATTTTATTTATTTATAGTGGTGGGGGTTGTTGTTTGTAAGAGAAGAAATTATTTTGATGAGGTAATTCTGGTGATGTTGCATAAAGCAGTAGCGATTTCTTCAATGAAATCTTATATTGTGAAAGTCAGTGGGATCACCTAGATAGTTAAATGCAGCTAGGTGCCAAGATTCTTCCAGATATGGCCTAACTCTGCCCATATTGTAATAACCTTGTGCCATGACTGAGCACATTTCTTATCCGAAATATGATCTATTTGGAAAAACTGCAGAAGAATTCCACTGAAAAAAATAGAAGGTGGTGTCTTTTGTTATAATTGAATGTCCTGACTGTTTTATTTGTGTTCTGATAAAGCAAAGTGACTGTAAAGCTGAACTGACCAGTTCAGTTAGGAAGGATCTGGCTCCATTGTGAGTGGTGGCTGTGCTTTTTGTTCTAAGCTCAGAAACATAACTGGCTTTGAGTGAATGCACCATCAATGCCCAACATTCTCTAATGTAAAGTTAATATGTGAGAGAGGACCCAAATGCTTCAGTGTGAAATCCTCTCCAGCATAAATAATCCCAGGGAAGGAACAGTGTGAGGAGAAATGGCAACTGAAGAAAGGTGGGCTCCAACAGCCCCAAAGTGATCAGGCAGACTCTGCATCATAGCTAAGGTGCTGAAAATCTCGATGTAGCTACCCCATTGAAAATTATTCTGACTCCTTGCTGCTCCTGTAGCAATACAGAATCACTGGAGCTATACCTGCATAGGGTGGTATATTACGTCCTAATTTATCTGCCATCTAATTATCTACAGTCTAATTGAAAAATATTTCCTCTCAGTGAAAGTACATAAGCCACAAAGAAAATGTCTGCCAAGGAGATCCCCAGGGGAAGTGTTGGCAAATAAACTGTAAAAAGGATACTGTAGACTTGCAAAGTGAGAACATTTCATACGGGAAATACTATGAAAAATATGTAGCCCACCGTTGAATTTGTAAATTGATTGTAACTGCTATTTTCTTTCTTTTCCCCTATCATTTCTTCCACTTGTCCAATGCTTCAGCATGATTTGGACATTTAAATCTAGTGCAGTGGCCACAACATTAATGTGAAAATTGCAGCCATCATAATAGAGTGAAACAGAGCATCCTTATTTTTTATTATTTCCTCCTCACTACACTGAAACTTTAAATGAACTAAAATTCAATCTACTTGGGCAATAAAGACAGGAGAAACAGAAAAATACTACCAACCACACTGAAAACAGAGTAACTTTAAACACTAGCTCTCATTTCATCTCTATCACCTTCTTACTGTATTGCCCTGGTTTTATCTAGTTCCTTAACTACCTGGCAATACAGAACTCAACTAAAGATGATCTCATGAAGTTAAGAGTATGATAAATGGTAATTAAATCTATTTAAATTGTCTGTATTTTAAGAAACTCTCACTAGGAGGGATGGAGAACATCTCTGCTACAGAGAAATAAATAAAACATGTTATGCAAAAGTGAATTTATAGCTCATTTGGAATTAGAGATCTACCACCTTTTCAATCCATACAAATGCATAATCTTGTCAATTAAATATTATTGTTAAGGTCTAGTAGTATGTTAAAATCACTTTAAAGTGCAACTAAGGAAAATTCATGTGTGTTTATTACTCCTTGAGGGTCTATTAGTGGGTATTTTATTCAGATTCGTGTTGTAAAATCTGCATAAACTCAGCATATTGTTATCCCCATGTGTGCATTTGTTTGGTTAAAACATAACAGCAAATCTCTATTTCTGCAACTTCTGGAAAAGTCAAGAGAACTAAAACAGTCCTAATTTTAATCAGATACAAACAGTTATCTCTCGAGAAGTGTTGACTATTATGCAAATTGTCACAGTTAGTGGTCACCAAGCCATCACAGAAGACTGAGCAAGTCAATTATTTCAGATATTTCCAAAGACTAGTGAAGATGTATGTTTCTCATTTGCACCTTGTCTTATTCACGCCAAAGTAAGAAAAATATTGCAGCCTAATGATACTTGTTGATATTTTATATATGGAAGCTCCATTACTTCAGCTCAAATCTAAATATAATTTATGTCACAAATTCCTTATGAGCTTATATTTTTATGTTGATATCAAATTGTGCAAGATTTTTAGAGTACACTGAAATTTCCTGTTGATGGAAAAATTTAGAGCAAGAGATGTTTTAATATTTGCATTTCATATTGGTGTTTTCAAGCAGGGATTTTCCCCCACATCTTTTCAAGACAGAGCTCTTTTTTTGAATAGTAGCCATCCCTAGTTATTAAGATGAAATTAATTCCCTCATAGAGGGCTTGCAAGGTACAGGATAAAAAAAAAATTAACAATCATTTAACACCACAACATTGATGATTGCTAAAGGAAGGATTGTCTTTCACTGTGAAGATTAGCTCCAGCAGAAGTGGGAGTGAAAACAGAAACATCTTTTAATGCCATTGATCAAAATTCCTTCTGCCCCACAGTGGTAAAAAAAGGTGGAATGAAAGAACAGGTTGGGTTTTTTTCCATTATATTAAACAAATACAGAATATAGCTGAAATCCAGGGGGTCACTGACACTAAGAGGAGTTCTGCCATTTACTTTGCTATGGAAAGAATTTATTCCTGATCAGCACATTGTTTTTAAGGCTTTCTATACTTTCACCAATATTCCAAGATTTGTAACTCTATTGTATTGTAACTATGTAAGCACTTGGAGCTTTTGAATACTTTACAATTGTTAATTAATTCAATCTCAAAGACCCATTCAGAGGACAGTACTACATCTACAGTTTACACAGGACACCCAAGGAATCCTTCCTTTCTTTTTCAGTTGCAGAGCTGACAACACGTAGAGGATAGAAACCAATTCCACTGAGGGACATGCTCCACTGAAAAATCAGACCGAGACAGCTTTTGAGCAGGTACACGTCAGCACTGCACAGTTTAGTCCTCCAGCACTTGTATACTGGCAGCATACAAGGTGCAGATGAGCTATGGATGTGAAAAGGATAGGCCTTTCCCATCCCACCCAGTCCTAGGGTTGATTTCTTCAACATTTACCCTGTGAATTTGCTCTCCTTTATTATAGAGACAAGCATTGATATTTTTTCCTCAAGGCTAAACTGATAATATTCAAGAGACTAGGTCAAAGGAGGTATTCACATCTAGTGAGAATATTCTTGCTTCTGTATATTTTGAAAGAGATTTAATGCAGAATAGTAACCTAGATAACTTCCAAGAATCACAAGATGTTTATGGAGTGTCTAGATCGAAACACAAAGGGTTATCAAAGGCAATTATGTGGAGAACTACTTTAATGCAGAAAACTCCTGTGTCGAGAGATCAAAGTCAAATCGGAATACTGATTGCATGCAAAAATTAATTTGTTCCATCTCTTCCCAGGATTCCTCAGATTTTGACACGACCTGACCGTCTTTACTTAGAAAAGGCTCCAAGAAACTGGTGTGTTTGCACAGTATGACTGAGGTGATTGCCATTGCTAGGTATACAGTAATTACTGCAGATCTGGGAGTAAGCAACAGTTTCGAAACTTCAGTGACATACAACACAGCCTGCTTCCTTTCTTTGCCAACTGTGTCTTGCTCAAATCAGTTATACTGGCTCCTCAACTTTCTACATTATTTATGATTCATCTACAAAATATTTTTAAAGAACAAAATCATTTAAAAAGTAAAATAAGGCAGAAAGCCATATTTAAAATGAGCATTAGGTACTTCGTATCTGACTTTGGGTATTAAGATTCCGGTAACAGCTATCCTTCAGAGATAAATCCATGCTGCTGTGCTACCTTTTCTGCAGAGGATCCTGCCATTCAAGAAGAAATGCCAATCTTCCTGTTTGCTGCTTCCCCCAGTTTGTCAGAACTCTTGTGTTATTTAAAGCATGCTTTCAGCGTGGAAATAGATCTGTGCCATGAACCCTGTGAACGCCCTCACATTAGAGTGAGGCTGCTTTCAAAGTTAGGTATTTTCTTCAGTTGCTCATGACTGTGCTCCAAGTCCCTTTCTCTGCCTGCGGACCATGCCACCAAGGGCTGGCCCCGCTGCAGCCCTAGCGGGCCGGAGCTGGTGTGATGAAATGCACCGTCAGCTCTACATGGAATTTTGGGGCAATAACAATGGCCCTTTGTCCAGCTGTGGCTGCTCCCCAATCTGCAGCCAGGCCTTATCTGCTCAGGAAATGCCTGCTTTAACTGACAGGTAGGAGATTAAATCTACAGCTGCCGAAACACAATCTCCGCTCTGTTAGATAGGCTTTCATTGAAAAGCACTACAAACACATAATTTGTTTATGTTGTACCAGCAATCTTTGACAAAGCAGACTGTCTAGCTGAGACAAATGTGGTTAAACCCATTTATTGTATTATTTCTGCTACACAGAACAAGCTCTTAAAACGTAGAAACTAGACAAGGCACAAAGCTCTAGCTGTCTAAAGAAATCAAGAATAGATGACTTCTTGTTACACTAGCCCCCTTACACAGCATAGCATGTTCCCTCCTGGAAACCATCCACTGTGTGATTTCTTTCTTTTCTTTTCCTTTTTCCCCCACCACATCTTTTCTATTTTTTTTTTTTAAGTGGGTAGTTCAATGATGTTTATGTTTCCAGGTTTTAAAGTTTCTTTTGTTCTCTCTAGCATAAACAGATATAGAATAACTAAGTCATTTAAAGGATGCCTTCTGATTTAGGAAACAAAGGAATATTTTTGAGAGACTACATCTCAAAGAAAGAATCATTTTCCAGACACACTGTCTGTTCTTCCTGACAATGTGTTCTCAAATAGAAGTTTTACCCGACTAATGAATGCTGGACAGACACCCCCCCACCCCTTCTCCCTCTGTTTTTTAATCATCAATCACATATTCCTCAAAACATTACTTCATTTTTGTTACACCTTCTGCCTTATTTTAAATTGGTATTGCTGGCTGTTTATTTCAAATGAAAGGTATGGAGAACTGATGAATTAAGTGTTTATAAATCTCAGTTTTCAGATTGAAAACAGCCTTTTTTATAATGCAAAGCCTTTGTAAGAAAAGCCTGTCTTTTAGCCCGAGCTTCTTCTGGCCATATTTTACTCCTAGCAAAGTCTCCTACAAGAACTAAATGGGTGCTACACAGTAAATATGAGAAGAGCAACATTCATGTCTCTGGAGGAGAGCCTCAGAAAGCTCCACGTACTTGGTGGAGCAGGACATGTGCCCAAGAACGGTGTGGCCCATACTAATTTTGGTTTTCTTTGCTTTCTATATTTAAGACTCTCTTCTCCAGCTGATCTGCATACACAATTCCAATTAATGTTACTGGGAGTTGTGCACACACAAAATGTGCTTAGTGCCTAGCACATTAAAATATCCCTTCACTCTGATGAAGTTTAATAAATGAGTTTTCCCAGTGTTATTACTATAGATGCTCAATAAGGAAGATCATGTAAATCACAGAATTGTTGCTCTGATGGTTAACCATAATTAAAAGGAAAAGAAATAGGAAGAGTAGTCAACATTTTAATGTTTTATCATTCACATTACTTCTTGCCTCTCCTGAGGCATTCTCTTACATAGCCTTTTACAGTATGTTGGTTTCTGTATTATTTTATTTAACCTTAATCACAGCATTCATCTCTGAATTTGAGAGGAAGCTGTACAGAGCTACCATATGAGCTGCCACTCAGAACATTCAGTTGGCATAAAATTAAAAAAGTATGCAATAAACTGGCTGAATCCATAGGGAATCCCTCAAACAGCATGGATAATGAGGGGAATCCATAACAGACATAAACAAACCCAGAAAGATGTCTGGGGCCAACATCATTATGTAAGATATATGCCCAAGATGTATGGGCATACGTTTGAATGTTCAACTTCAAACTCAGCCTGTATTAGATTGATTGAATCTCAGCATGGGGTTCAGTTAATAAACAAACCTTGCCTTTGGAAAATATTTGGGGCTGAAATTGTGTATTATAGCCAGGCTTCTACTACATGTGGCACTAAGATGCCCTCCTCCCTTAAAGCTTTCTTAAAAAGGATGGTGAAGAAAATGAGAAAGCCATACTGTCAGAGGAGCAGATACAATTTCCAGGTTAAGTGGCCCCGCTCTGAAGACAGTTGTTATCCACAGACTGTATTTCACTCTATGCACCAGGGGCATATGAATAGAATTCACATTAAAAATTAGAGACCAGTTTGAATCTTTGGGCTTTGATTCACACTTCCCATGTTTTTTAAACATGTTACCCATATTCTCATAAAGGATACAACAATAATGCTAGCAAATCTTTTTGGTAATTATTAATTTCACTGTAGAATAGGTTTTTTGCTATGCTTGGCTTGTTAAAAAAATGCACTTTTCTCACCTCAGGGTACACCATTAGCCTGCATATTTGCTTTTTTCCTTTTTTTTCCAGGTTTTGTTTAAAAATTCTTCTTAAACCTGTATATTAATCACTGCTCAGAGGGTGAAAGAATCTGCAGGAGCAGTTGAAGTGCTACTTTTTTTCCAAAGTAGGAACTAGTTAGTGCTGACACTTCTTACATACATTGAAATAGGAATGAAAGAAAGTTAGAGAAAGTAAAATTAAAAAGAAATAAAGAAATAACATTAAGAGTAAGGATGAGGGCTGACTTGGTGGTACAATGTCTTGAAAAACTGTGAGCCACAATGGCATGCCCTAGTGACAGCCAGATCCAGAAAGTAAGTTACCCTTGTAATAAATTTGGTCATTTGCTCAGACAATAGGAGGAACTCAGCAGAAATGCCTATACAAATACACTTGGATAGCTCCCAAAATCAGAAGGACAAAAGGTTTCTTTTGACAGCTCTACTTGAAGTCTTAGAACTGTGTTTACCTATAAGCCACTCTGCTCTGTTGTGAAGCTCTGGTTTAGGGTTCAGCTGTATAGGAAACAACTGCACAGTATTTCAGTGTATGTATTTGTAGTACCTTAATTCCTCTGCACTATCTCCCCATGTGGACAATGTTTAAGCACACTGAAAAGGCCTTTGTGCATCTTTTTTACTCGGTAGGAGGAGATTACTCTTAAAAAGTATGCACTATGGGAGTTAGTGTGTAGTACACACCATTAGAAAGCCACACATCTTAACAAGCAGAAACTAGACATTTTCTTAAAGTGAAAGTGAATGTCTCTCTCTCTAAATACATAAATGTATAGATATACTTATATATTTAATATGAGAAAAAGTAGTGTATACTACATATATACGGATGTACACATTCAGTATACAGATGTGTGTATCCATGTGTAAAATAGGCATTCCTCTTGTTTTCCCAATCCCTCGCTTGGCTTTTCAGTGTGCTTAGACCTGCCTGGCCATAAAACTTTCCTGCTGCACTCCATTTGAATGACTTTCTTGGACAAGAAAACCTGTATTTCTTAAATGCTTACTCTAGTAAGACCACCTCAGTCTCTGGGAAGATGTACTTCCAGCATGATACATTTAGCAGGTCTGCTGCTGAGTGAAGAAGTCAGGAAGCCATCTGGGCTATTCATAGTGGGAGACAATTTGAGTACGAAAAAAAGGAATTTGGAAATTACTCTAGCACTCACATATACTGCTGGGCTTCTTTCTGTCTCTTCTATTTAGCAAATAATTTTTTTTCTCCTTTACTCATTCTTTTCAGTCCCCACCTTCCTTCTCCTTGCAAAACTCCAGGCATTCGCTGTCACGTCACCTCTTTTGGATAGCAGTTTTGTGTATACAAGGGAGCTATCTGACAGGAGATTCTCCATTCTAGGCCACCAATACCAAGAAAGCAATGCCCAACTGTTGTCAATAAACTTCCATTATGAGGAAGGACATCATAGCGAAGTATATTAGGCTTTCTTGGCTTTAGGAAGGTCACTGTCACAAATACAAGAAAGGCTTAGACAAAATTTAGCATCATATCAAGGAAATGATGCTCGGTTTTGTTTTGTTTTCCAGTGTGGAATACAGTCTAACTCCAAAATTGAAAACAAGAGAAAATACTAGAAATTGAGATACCAATACAGGGTTTCTGAGATGTGAGGGTGAATGGGATGAACAGGATTAATGTGAGTTACACAGACCACCTAATCTGTACGTTTATTTTGGACCACACTGGTTTCATATTTTTAAGGGAAGTGGAGGGAAGACATGTGGTATTGTATTTTAAGGAAAATTGAGGAAGAGATTTTATTTACTGTTAGGTCAGCTGTGTGCCGAAATGATTTAATGCTTAGACCCTGAGGTCCATATTCATACTTTTTCAAACAGATCTGATGGCTATGTGATATTATTACTATCTATCTGCTTTATTTTGTGTCAGGAAGTAATACTCACTGCATTTCCAACAGTTTGGGCATCCCTAACACCACAGAGCTGGCTGGTGCACGTGGTACTGTACTATTTGCAGCTCTGGTACAAACAGCAGAGTGCACATCTCAGTCATCTTAGCATTCATGCTGTAGTCCTTCAGTATACGTCAACCTGATCTTGATTCCCTCTCCTGGAAGTCTGGACTGTGTTCAAATCATCCATTCATTTTCCATAGTCACTGTCTGACTGGCTTTTGCTGTTACCAGTTGCTGCCATAACCTCTGTGCTATGCATAATAAAAATCTTTCCCATCTGAGTGGTCTGCCATGGTTACTGGAAATCTGCTCTAAGGAGCATTCCCAAGAGCAGGAAAGGAAGGTACCTTGGACTGCAATCGGATAAACATTGCCTTTTCTCAGGAACATCTTCTCTCACTGAAACAAAATCTAATGGTGACTGTTAAGGTACCCCCACCTCTCCAATCAGATGTATGTTAATTTGCATTTTACTCACTCACTGTTGACATAACAACTAAAGCATACATTCCTCTTCACTTTCCATCCTTTGCATCAAGGAAAAAACAACCCTTCTCCCTAATCTTTCACAGAACTTCACCAGAAAATATAGCTAGGGTGAAAAATATCTGATCACTGCCTACTTATGATGCTTTTTAACTGAGTTTGCATGTTAATTTATTGCATGCTTTGTTTGTAAATGTGCTTCTGAAATAAATGAAGCATTTACAAATATGATTAATCTACAGATTCAGAAGCATGCAATAAAGAAACAAATTACTGAATGCCCTTGTCCTTTTACAGAGAAGCTAAAATACAACTTTCGAACATCCAAGACTGCCTGGCTTTTTATTTTCTTTAACTAATGTTGTTTTGGATGGAACTTTCCAGCAATCAAATTTTCTGTAAGTTCCTGATTGCAGTTTCATTTATTCCAGTGTAACTCAGAAGCAACTGCAACATATGTTGTAAACCAACACCAATATAAACACTGTGTAGAGGAGGTCAAAATAAGGCTGTTATTGTATGATTTTTAAAGTGCTCATGTAAATTAATATTCTCACCCTTTAACAGATTTAGGCACATCAGCATGAATACAGAAATGCAACAAGTTGAAAATTCAAAGTACATTTACTAGTGTATTTTATGCCACTCACATTTTCAGTCAGACCACCCAGAGCAAAGAAAAGAAAAAGCCACAACAAAAAAAGCCCTCTGCATTGTTTTCAATAATATGGAAGGAAATTGAGTGTATATTCTCTTCTTCCTGTATTTTCCAGCTAGATTAAGCTGTTGTCTTCACAATTGCCTCCCAGCTGCTGTGACTTGTGAAAACAACAGACCCTGCTCTGTTGTCTGCAGAAAGCCTGGATTGTTATGAGTAACTTTATTGCAGGCACATGAGTGTGTTAAGACTTTAAAACACGCTCAAATGTCATGTGCACACCCAGTGACGGGCAAGAATAATTATGAAAAAACAAGAATTCTATGTCTACGAAACAGTGTCAGACAAAATGGGCCATTCATTGTGTTCCTTTGGGAATGCTTGGACTCTCCAGCCAGAAAACAAAAAAGGCACTTTTTTCCTGCCGTAGGCTGAATACTTAGCTTTGCCATCTGAGCCCTAAGAAAACATGGGCCCCCTCTCTAACTACTGGCTGGCCCGCACACAGTAAAAAGTATTAATGCCCCCCTTTTTTCCAGCAGTTCCCTCTGTGTAGGCTGTGGCCAATGTAAAGTCAATGCAAAGACAAAACAGTTTGCCTAACATTAGTAAAAAAAACATAACTCTTGTACAGTCTGAAAATCCCTCTGACACACAGAGGTTTTATTCTACGGCATAACCCCTCTATCCTTCGGCAAGTTACTGTAGCTACTGTTAATGCTTTTAGCAGGTAATAACCGCTGCCTGCTGCTTGGCTTCAAGCTTTCCAGAAGTCTACAGACGAGCCTGATTGTGTGCAATTGTTAAAAATTATCTAACTGCTTAATTTCCTATTGTCGCTTTTCACGATTGCTCTTCCTAATCAGAATCCATCTGCCCCTGGAAGGATGAATGCAAATGAAAGCAGAACATGGCTTAGCTCGACTTGAGGTCATTTTGATATCAGGTTTTCCCCACAGGTAGACTAACTCCAGTCTCATCTGAACAGTGATAAATCACAAACAAATAAAAAGCGTTTCATGTTATTTTTAATCATAATTTCTATGTCAGAGACTGTTTAACATCTATTTTTAAGCTCTGGAATCACATTTCTCTATTATTTTCTCTTGACCAAGCGTCTCTTCAGTATATTCAGCTAAGTGTCTATACGTGTCCAAATGAGGTGACTATCAATTCACTATCAAATCTCAGTGCTGTTTTACTGAAATAGAAATGACTCACCATAACTTGAAAAATCCTTGCATACTACTCGTAAAAAGACAAGAATTCTTTTATTATTTGGCCCAATGTCTGAATATGGATTTACAGGTTATTACTTAAGACATCTAGCATGAATTTTACCTTGCCATGCTCAAAGCATGCTAGGAAATGTGAAAACAATGGAACCATAATTCTTGAAGGACTCTGATGCAACTCTCTGTTAGTGTGGAGCACCAGAAGAAAAAATGAAGGATGACTTGTACCTCCAACAATTTTATGGGTTGCTGTTTTCTTCACTAAGCTTCATTACTCTGCTTAGATAATGTAAGTAGATTACGAATGCAGCAATGAGTGGGTTTTGAAAGGATATGGTGCTTTAACATTACCTTCTACCCTTCTCCAGGGCACAAACTGTCCTTTCTTATTTGTACACAAAGCACCTAGCATAAGACGACACTGATCCTGACTGGGGTCTCAACCAACTGTGCAAATATTAGTTCTTGTAATATTATAATAGGAGGTCCTTATGGTTAATACTGGGTCATCCCAAGATATCCCAGGGGGATACATCAAAGATGAATGTGAATAGGTAAATTGCCTGTCCTTTTCTAGAAACTAAAGGAGAAAGGTTTCAGACCACTTCTAGTCACTTCTAATATGAAAGTACAGGTTTGCCCTCAAACGTGTATTTAAATCAGAAACATACAGTACTATGAAATGAACCATCAGGCCATCCATGAATTTGTTTTAACAATCCACCAACATCACCATTTCTCATTCATCCACTTAGCTTAATTTTCCTACCATCACTTTCATTGCTGAGGTTGTCTCTATTAAGCCATTTTTTGTGCATCATTAACTTTTAACCAGGCATCGATAGCTTTATTGTTTAAATTGCGTATGACTTTATTTAACGTCAGCATTTCTTCTGGCTCCTGACATGAAGTCACATTTTATAACTAATTAAATTGATCCCTGGGAAGCAAAAGCCACTAAACAGAATTATTCGTACCCAAGTGTCAATATATTAAATCAAAGGGCTAATGAGTTGGGTCACTGCTTCTTTTATCTGAAAGCTACTGCAGAACAGAATTCATAACAACCTCTACTTTCTGCTTTAACAATCAATCTTATTTAAACTAAAGGTAACTAATTAATAAATTTTGATATAGTTGTAAATAATGCATTTAAGTCAGGTTTTACCACTTCCACACGTGTTAGGGTCACACTTTTTTAGGTGGAAAAAATTGCTTTGTTGATATAAAATGTCTGAAAGGATATTTCTCAAAGCCCCATATGAAAAAAACGTTACTGCTAGGTCATAGGAAGCTTCCAAAATGACCTAAAAGGTGTTTTTATAAGTAAACAGTTTAAAGAACTTTTCAGTTTTCAGCCATTTCTATTATAGGCGTAAATCAAGATGAAAATTTGCCTCTTGGAACTGACAATACCGCCTAACGAAAGTGATTAAGAAATGACTAAATTTGTCATGTCAGCTTTTCCTATAGCTCTTGCAGCTGCTGAGTAATATTTTGGATGCTTTCACTATTTACATCTGGACACTACTTTTAAAATTCATCACCTAATAATTCATACCACTCACAGAATTAGTCATAGTTCAGCTTTCTTTGAAAAAATGCTTGTAGATGGTTCAAGAAAGCTATCTTTACTGAAGTTGTCTTCAACTGATCTGTGTATGTCCAGCTTGCTTAAAAATACATTCTGAAAATCTCTCATGCCTCGAAACCACATTTTACCGCTGATTTGTTTTGTTTGAGATCCAATCAACTTCTCTTATTTTATAACCCTTGGAGAGTTCCATACAGGCAAGTGCACTTTAACTTTTACTAATATTCATAAGCTATTTATAAGCTATAATTATGCTTGAAGTCAAATGCTATTAAAAATAATTTAAAAAAATAATTAAACACAATGGGCTTGAGTGTCATTGCCTTGCTTTGTTTGAGCAGGAAAGTAAGGAATGGTGGGAACACACCCTCCTGGAGCAGCCAGTCTCTGGTGACCTGGCACCAACTGCTGAGAGACGGTAAAAAAAGGCAGAGGGCAGAATGGAGAGTCTTGGCTGACCCAAATTTTTTGATGCAACTTGCAATATACATTAAGAGATCAAAAAAGAGGTGAAATAACTCTTACTCTCATTCACTCATTCATTCATTCATCCTCTTCCCCACAGCAAATAGGAACAGGAAAGGACTGTGACCGACTCACCAACAGCTCCCTAATTTACATCTAGGCCTGCACCCTTTATGCAAAACAAACTGTAAAATTATAAACTGGTTTAAAAGAAATACCTGAGAAAGCATTAAAAGCAAGGCTGTAATTGTTCACTTTAAAATAATGGTCATTTTAACACATAATGGCAAATTAAAAATAGGATGGCAGCAATGTCCCTCAAACTTGGTTTTGTTGTTTTACCACCAGGATTAAATGCGACGCAAGGAACATCACAGATGTCTTTAAAAAATGCATGTTCTTGTACCCACACATCATTTGCCTTTTCAAACAGTATGTTAGGGGGTTTCAGCAGGCACAGTGGTTCCCTTATAAAACAACTTCAAATGGTCACCTTTATCCATTTATAAATGGCTATGTTTTGGAGAGTCAGCTATGTGCTGTTGTTTCACACCACAACTGTTTTCTTTTGTTCCCAATGGTTAAATGCCACGAGAGCGCTTGACCCCACTACAGAACATCGTTCAGTGTCTGGGGGAAACCACTACTCTGACTGTACCTGTGTGGCTGCCATGAGATGGTTTAAAAATAAAAGATAATTCCAAAAGTGGGTTTTGTAATAGTGAGACATTAGCATCTACGAATGTGGATTAACTATGGACTTCCTTAAGATATATTCTGTAGTCTTTATTCTTATTATTCTTCTCTAATGTATTTATTTTTTTTCCAAGACATAAAATATTGGGACTTATAGCAACACTGTCTTGCAGCTAGATTAAACTACAGGACACCAGAACTACTCACTGAGTTATGTAGATTTTTTCTTTTTTTTTTTTTTTTTTTTTTCCCCATTTAGACTCCTCTGGGGTGGAAAAAAAAAATCCTTTTGCTGCAGATGGGGAAGTACGACATAAGTATTCATGTCTTTGGGAGAAAGAGTGAGTAATGCCTTTAAAGAAAGACTTAAAACACAGCAGTGCTACTATTGTGTCAGCCATGGTTTCCTTGCAATGCACAAGGGGTTTTTGTGTAAACAGTGTTTCAGAACCGTGTTATAAAGTTATACTGTTGCTCGAGTTCACTGCAAACAAATTTCAGACAAGATGCTGGAGATGCATTTCATGTAAATGCTTTAAGATTGACAACTGCAATACAATCTGCCCATAGTAGTCCAAAAATCATTCTGTAACTGTTAGCACCAGCTGTATTAAAAATGGTTGAACACAGCTGAAAAGAAAAAAGAAGTTTGATTTAGAAAGGGTTCAAATTCTTATTGATTACAATGGCAACAACTGTCACAGAAGATATGAGTACCTGAGGGGAGGAGAAGAAAAAAGCATTGTTTTCCCAAAGCAGTACAGTTCACTGCACATTACCCAGCTAATTTTGTTCAAACAGTATTATGCAAAATTGAGGAGAAATCTGCTTTTTAAACTGAGCTACCTAGCAAAGATCCTGATGATATATTTGAGATTCAATACTGCCCATGAGAAAACAAAACATGGGAATAATGTAAAATCTACCACTAAATAGTTAGTATCAGCCAAATAGAATTGTTGGGAAACATATCTGTCATCACATTCAAAAATTGGTTTAGCTTATGGGTTTGGAGACTTCTGCAAAAATAGAAAAGAATGGCCCTTACTGGGGATATTTCCAAATTCTTTTACGTGCTGTCTTTCACCAGTGATTGCAAAATGATCTAATTTATTTATTTAAACCCCAATTGTTGGGGTTTTCTTCTGTTTAGAAATGAGCTACCTGGAACATGTGATCAAAAAGAAATGTAATTTTTAATTAAGAACAAAATCACTCATATTTATAATCTGATCTCTTCAGGCTTTGGTTGGTTTTTGGCTGGTTGGTTGGGATTTTTTGGGGAGGTTCGTTTTTTTTTTTGGGGGGTGGGCTATAATTGCTAGTACTAAATAACTTCTATTTTGGGTGTCAGTATTAGAGAAAATTATTCAGGATCACAAGTCTATAAGGTAATAGGAGATCGACAAAATTCAGTTACCACACAGCCAGTTGGGTTTTGGGGAGAAAAGTGGGAAGGGAGGCTTTGCAGATGTTAAATGCAAGCACACACGTTAGTAACCATTAAAATGGAAAAAGAATTGCTCACTAACATCCTAATGCCAATACTTTAAAAGAATTTTCCCCCTACTTTTTGCCAGTGATTTCACTGTTATGCCATTGCTATTACTATACTCCAGTGGAAAGTGATTTGTTGATATCCCCTTAGGACATTGCAAGATGTATGGAGCCTACAGCAATTAGCTGCTCATGTTTCTGTCAGTTTTCTGGTGCTAGACCTTCCTTTTCATGAGATTCTCCCCCCTCCCCTCTTCATTTATACTAGATGCTTGTGGTTCTCTTGCTCTGAGCTACACAAGATAACAAGCCGAAATGCTTGAAACCAATCTAGTGGTCTTTGTACTCCAGAGTTCACACAGTAATTTCTGAAGGCATCTAATATTCTGCATGAAGACAGGCAGAGAAAATGTGGTAAGAAACGTGAACTATTTATGCAAATTTTTATGCTTTATCTTGGCAAGTTTTTGCATATGATTTTCTCTAAATGTGAGCTCCCAATTGCCAACATATATGGATACAACTAGCCCCTGTGTGGATTTCCACTGGTGCTATATTCAAAATAGTCGCAAAAGGACAGAATACCTTGATCTCCACTCCTTTGGCATCTGTATTTTAAATTCTGCCTATCTATATATTTGTGTCCATCTATTAGCTTTTCTCATCAAATTTAATAAAACCAGTATTTCATTACAATTACTGAAAAAATAGTAAACTTTTTGGAACCACATGCTTTAGGTACAAAAAACAGGAAGTGCACATTTTTTAACCTAAACAATTTGGTACCTCACTTGTAGGTGTACTTTGGGATTAGATGTCTAAATTATTTCAACTTCACCTAAAAAGAAATTGTTGGAATAAATTTCACCTGCCATAAGGTGAACCCTAAAGTTGGCAGAGTAAAACCAGGTCAGTCTGAGAAGTATCAGGACCTCAAAACATGTCAGTAAGATGCTCAAGATTTTAGAAATTTTTTTTTTTTTTTTTTAGATTGAAACCAATAATTGAATTGGAATTTTGTGGCAAGTTCAACATGCATCTTTCTGAAATATATATAATAGTTGTCTTACATGAAATTTATTTTCAATCATTCCATGAGTGCAAAGGATAATTAAAATGCAGAGCACTGGGAAACTCAGTGATTTGATTTTGCAAGAATTTGTACAACCACATTTTTATTTTTGTGTTGATTTACTCAAAGTGGAGCAACGACCAACTGATTCAAAGTCAGAAATCATGCTGGCTTCACATGAATATCAGTTTATGGCCGCTCAGATATATTCTAGTTAAGTCTGAAGCACATAAATTAATCTTGCTAAGGATTAATTTAAAAGACTTCCACTAGCAGACTAGTATTACTGGTTGAAATCTCAAGTACTACAGAAAATAAAGAAAAGAACTGAAGGCTTAGACATATTCACCAACAGGCACAATTTGAGATTTTTGCTAGTGCAAACAAGCATGCAAACAATTTTTCCAGGCCACTTCCAAAAGCCTCTGAGAATACAGCCTTAAGTGAGTATAGTTTTTCATGAAGAATACCAAACTGAAAGCCTAAGAGCTGGAAAAGGCAGGTACACTAAAGAATACTATCGCTAGTGAAATAAATAAATAAATAAAATGAACCTGTGATACCAAAATTAAATGAGTTGGTGATATTTCATCTCTATGTTTATGTATGTCTGTAGCATATGACTTTTGTGCTTTGCATGAATCACAATGAAGCATCATTCCAAAAGTTAAGAGGCAAGTTTGCTATATACTTAAAAAGAATTCACAGAAATTGCTCTCTGTCAACTGCTCCCATTCAAAGGCCTGAATGAACAGCCTCTATAAATACGGGGTACTCATGGAAGCCTGCACAGCCAAGTACGCCTGCAACCAGATATTTCCTATGTGAATAAGCAGACAGGGAATTTTCAAAGGCTTGTAGTAAGCAGTTTCAGCAGCAAATTCTCTCAGCCCTTAGTCACATGTTCCTTAAAAGGAAATCATTAGCAATCTAAAAAATCACTTTCTTTAGTGTTTTCCAATGTATGCTCAGTGTACTGAGACACTCGTGAGTGATATTAACCTATGCCTGTAACACCAACCAATGAGTTTATACTCTCGTATAAACCACCATATAAGTACATTAAAGAGATAGTATGTACCTAACATGTTCCCCAGCCCCTATCTTCCACATCATTCTGACCCTACCTAATAGATGAATAGTCACATTCTAAAACATTTTAAAGTGGTCTTCTGAGCCAAGCACTCAGACTCAGGTTATCTGTGTTCAATTCCCAGCTCCACCCAAGGCTTCCTGTGAGACTCTGAGCACGTCATTTAAGTGTCTTGAGTTTCTTGACTGTAAAACAGGATAAAACTTCCTTTCTATATTCCATCTTTTGAGTCTTATCTAGCAAGATTTTTCAATTCTTTAGGGAGAGGGACATCCTTGCTTCTCAGAAGCAATTGTGACTGAAGAGTCTAAGGTCATTCATACCATGACAAAACCTCCAACACATCGAACAGGATTGACTGTACTCCAATACTATTCCAATAGCCTCAGTTCAGCTATATCGGTGCCAGATTAATTGTGGTCAACATCTGATATTTCAAGGGGGAAAAAAAAAATCCAGGACAGCATGGATGGCTTTTTGCTAAGTCTTTAAACAAAAGAATTACATGTTTTAAAAGAAATTTAATTGATAATTTTAGCAGTGAACTGAAGTCTATCATATTTCATGATTGCTCAGATTTTTAAGTACATTGAATAAAAATCTCAAACCTTTGTTTTTTGTGTCTATGATGTTTTGGTAGTACCCACTTGCCACAAATACCCAGCAACACCAGAACTATAAACACTGTTAAACTGTATTTGTAACATTGTTTTTCTGGTGACATGTAGAATCCATATGAAACTCTCTCAGGGTTTATAATGTCACTAGTTATTCCCAATAAAAGCACAGCCTGATATAATACAGCTGGGCAAGCTTTATGCCATGTGTACGTATGAAAGCAGTAAGAATGTGACTGGATGTACAGTTACGCCACCCAGGATACCCAGGGTAGCTAGAAAGAAACTGTTGGAATTTGCATAAATTAGTTGTAGCTATTTCTAATTTCAGAAATAAATGATGTACGAAAACTATTTTACAAAGAAAGATCAACAACAGATCTTTTCAGAATATCTCCTCTACATAAAGATTTCAATTTCTTCAATATAATACTTACTTCTTCGTTTACATTTTTTTTCAAAGTGCTTTTAAACAATTAACAAATTAAACAAGTGTGGAAAACATATTTTCCATAACTTTGCCTATGAATATTAACCTGATATTGTTGCATGTGCAGAAGTGGCCTTTCTCAACAGCAATGAAGGGAGTAGAAAGAAGAAAAGGTCGGAACAAATTAACAGACAGGAAAAAAGATTTCTCAGAGACATTCAGCATAGACAGAGATTTGTCATGCATATGTATCTACTTCCCACCTTTGCACTGTATCTACTTATCATGTAAATTTCCCACACTATTTTACCTAAAATTCACCTCCTATTAATTAGTCAGAAGAAACTCATGTTCTTGTAACCATATAAGACTAGAACTACTCACCAGAAAAATTTCTGTCAGCATAAAGGAATGACCTATATAAATACTGTATCTTTTATTATTCAGAACTTTCTTCATTTTTCCCACCACTCTATTTAATATTTCTGCATGTTTTTCTGCCAAAACAAATGCAGTATCTTTGATGGAATGATGTGTGTATAATTCACTTGTGATTTTTCAGTTAAAGAAGCTATCCCAAACTCAAGGGTGTTAAAACTTTTTTCTACTGCTACTCCATATTTTCACTTATACCCCTGTGCATTCACACATGCATTTTAAATACTTCTCTAAAACACCAATAATCCCCCTTTGAAGTACTGAATGGAAACCAAGAGATCATACATTTTCAGTTCATGACTTTTCTCTCAATACAGGAAGCACTCTGAGATCATAGTTTCACAGAAATTTCCCTTGTCTTCCAATCTTGAATTGTTATCCGCAGCAAAATTTATTTCCAGTAGGTAGATTCCCTTTGAAGCTATGACTGGGTCAAGATTCATAGATCAACAGATGACAGTGAATATCTCTACTCCCAGTTCACTTCTGGAATGCAAACTGTTAAAATAATGAGTGACACAAAAAGTTTCACAAGTCGAAGGGCAAACACAGCCTAATGGATCTGTGACTTGGCAGGCATTTGACTTCAGTGCCTACTGAGGTTCAACTGAAGCTTTTCCCGTGGTCGGGTTATATATAAGGACTCTGCCCAAACTGGATTCTTTCATTAAACAATAGTCACGCAGTAGCTTTTCACGTGAAGGTAGAAGAAAGAAACCCAACCTGTTTGAGGGAGTCTTGATAAAATCCTTCACCTCAGTCCAGCTCTCTGCTTTCACAGAGATTGTGAGAACTTAGAAAGTTAGATGTTTCAAAGAAAACTATCAAATTCCACTGAAATCAACCCCCAGGTAGAAGAATGAGTGGCATACGCACCTTCACGCACACAACACGGAGTTGCATAAATATGGCTCTGATCTGTGAAGTACCAGTCCAGGAGCCACGGAAAACGAAAGACAAGATAAATGAGTGAGGGCTGGGTAGAACAGTAACATACTGGTTTAAATCAGTCCTTGTTTAAAAATGAGGGTTAAAATGTCCCGCTGTGCCTCTGTAAGACTAAGCCTACTCTCACATGTTTCTTACACAGTCCTGAACTCAGAGTGCATCCAAACTAAGTTTAGATCCCATGTCAGGTCTCTGACACTAGGCTCCACTCCTCTCATCTAGGTTTTCTTTCCAAAGCAAAGCCTGAGGAGATGAGCAGGATAAAGGCCAGGGTAGACATCAACACATTTCCCTCAGGGGGGATAACAACACCACCAGGCTCTGGGGGTCACTTTCACTTTAGGCACATAATAAATACTGACAAAGGACTGAGAAGAACATAAACTCAGCCAACAAGAGACTGTAGAACTAACAGCTGAAGAGAAGCAGCAAGTGGCTTCCTCTGAGGGTTACAGCCTAGTTTCTAAGATCCTTTCATGATGTTGTGTCTTTTAAACTTCATAAATAATGAAACAGATAGATCCCCCAGTCATTCCTCAAATACACCACTCTTTTCTCCTCTAATACTTCTTGTTAGGAAGTTTGCCCAGCTTCCCTGGTAGCAAGACCATTGAACGCTGTTAAGTCATTATGAGGAACTGAACTGATGCGGTTATACAACTAGGAAGCCTTTCACATTAGAAACAGGATTGATCATAAACCTATCAACACATGAGGAAAAAAAGTACAAACTGTCAAGAGAAAATTATGGGTCAGAGATAAAAATTAATAGTGAAGTACCTGACAAAGTGCCAGACCTTGTCCAAGCTCAGGTTATACCTCCTTCCTAAGATACACAGAAATAGCTCAGTATATTATAAGACTAATTGTTTCTAGGACAAGTAGTCTGGTAAGCAATGTAATTTATAAAACCTCGTCTCCCATTGTTTTGTATGAGATGCAGACTCAGAGTTTTGCTTCTCTGCTGTCTATTTAGAAGTATGAGTCAGATTTTAATATGAGGAGGTCTTAGACTAAAGCGTTTACTTTCAGGGCAACCTAGAAGAGTTTATCAGAGCCACTAACTTTCATGAGAGTTAAATGTGTGCAGTAACTTTTAGGCTTCTTCTTACATCTCAAACATGGTTACCTCATTAGCTGTCCAGAAACAGTTCAGGTGGAACTCTGATAGACAAACTGGCAGCACAGTTATTTAAAAGTCCTTAGGAAATCAGGGTAAGAAAAGCTTTAATTAAAAGAAAATGCTATGACAAACATGGGAGACAAGCAGGCAGGTTGACTTTCTGAAATTTGCATTCATTACCACCATTTCATCAAAGTAAGCTGCAAAATAGTACTAAGTCTCCAATAAGACAAAGATGGCTGGCTATTTGTTAATCTAGAAGAAGATCTGAGAAGTGAGAAGTGTAACACTGAGTCAAAGTGTTCAGGTAGCAAGAATATGAGAGAGAAGTGTTGATTATTCCTTCTTTCTTCAGTAGGCCGATACACTACTTTTCATGATTTAACATTTCATTCTGGTAGCCAGACAACAATGCAGCAAAGGAATAGAAGCTCATTCTTAGCTGGAAACAGTAGTGTTGAGTTCATCATCTTTTTTTTCTATTGTAATAAAAGCTAAGTACTGTGGAGCCATGGCTTTAATACTCTCCACAAAAGGCTCAGTGAAATCTGGGTCGTGTCATAGCATAAGAAGATAATCTGTGTGGGACCTTCCTTTCTGATTAGGAGGTGCTTTCTCTTAATCAGATGGAAAGAAAGTCTCTTGGTAAGGAACCCCACATCCTCCTCCACAAAATGGAAACAAATCTTTAGAGAAAGGCTTAGTCAGAATCTGTATGGAATCCAGGTTAAACCCCTTTCCCTGGACCTTGTAGCAGCACCAAATGCCTCTGCATATAGCTCCTTAACTGCATCCAAAGCAGTGTTTTAATCTAGCCAAGATTTTAACCTGCAACACAGGCCTTTGTAACATTAACTTTGCATATTCCTGGAAGCTGCAGTTCATCAATTGTTCTATACTTTGTCATCTGTAGGAAGAAAGGAAATAAATGTGTGTCTCTAAGCCCTGACAGCTGCATATAGTGCCAGGATGAAGGCAGACGTACAGTTTCTATTCTGTGGAATTATTCCTGATTTGCACAGAGGTAAGTAGGGTCTGGGTCAGGTTTGTGACCTCCATCCAATAAAAATTCCCTTATTTAGTGAAAAGAAACCTAAGTTTACATACTTCATAATGACTTTAAAAAAAAACCCACAGAATTCTTAACAGACCCGTAGGAAGCTTTGCACCCCTTCCTGTTACTATTATTCCCTTCTTCAGCATGAAAAAGCAAACTCTTGAAAGAGTAGATAAAACAAGAGTTCTACATCCAATTCCAGTGATTCATCCCCCATTCTATTCTTCTCAGAAAGAAAGAATGGATATTTTTCATTTAAAATAGTACCTTTAAAATCTGTAATTCTTCATACTTCTAGAGCACTGCCTACTCAGAGATGATTTAAAGCATTTAAAATTTTGCAGCTAGTTTCATTTTCATTTACTGCAACCTGTTTGTACATTCACCATCTTGTGCCAGGTACAATGGAAGCTCAAAGCACAAAACCCAGATTATTTATTCTGTTAATTTTATAAGTATACCTATTTATGTTGCCTAGATTATGTAATGGAACAGAAATACTGAAATTAAAAAAATCTCTTTTTTTTTAATGTAGATCTAAGAGACTGTAAGTTTCACCCAAAATTTCCAAAAGAATTCTGATAATTGTAATTATTCTATTGGAAATATAATCATAATATAATATTAATATCTGTAACATTAGACAGTGAGAAATCTCACAAAGATCTCATAGGACCTATGCCAGAGGGGTAACATCTGGTATCACCTGTACAAAGTCGCTATATGATGTCTGAAGCAGCACTCCATTAGATGCTCCAGTATCAGTTTTCCTAAATTTTATCCCTTTCACATTCAGAGGCTCATCCTGAGCCAAAAAGCAACTGCTTCTACTGAGGTCAGTCTAGACTTGATGCTGTTGCCTGTTTTCACAAACACCTGCACTGTGTCCTGAGCATAGGCTACAAGCTTTGATGCCATACATCTACGAAGCCTTCTCCTAGGCCTTGTTAAGCCTGTCCAGCTCATGACCACATAGGGCAATTGGAGAACACTTTTCTAACTGTTTGAGTTCTGATTTTAAGAAGATATGTATGTTCTGATCATAAAGAATCAAGCAGGCTGCCCGTTTCATAAGAAAGCTTCCTGTTTGTTTCAGAATAGGAAATAAGTCTGAAACCACGCAGTATTTCTTCACAAAGTGGTTTATTAGTGGTGACCACAACATTTGCAAACCTGTTGAATGGGAGTGGCTCATCTTTCTTTCGAGGTAACAACAGAGTTTGGCAACACTGTCCAGAGAAAAGAACTGTGTTTTCCACAATTAATAAAATAAAATAATTTACATCACTGTCAAATATTTGGCCTGTTCTCCACAGAGAATGCCAGCTGCCAGCAAAACAGCAGTGGCCCAAGCCTCACATTAGCAAAGGGGGGAAGTCCTACTTCTTGTATGGAGTAGCATTGCTGTACTACTTGAAAGGCACTATAAGGATCTGATGGATCCAAACACATATTTAAATATGTGGAGAGAGGCTTATAAAAAGCATTCCACACTAGACATGTAATTAAGTAAATATTAATATGCTTTACATATGCTGAACCATTTATCTGGACAGTACTAATGATCTTATTTACATGAATGCAGTGAGCACTGAAGATGACTTCTACTACTACATACAGGACAAGAAAAGCCTCAGAAAGAAAGAGATGATACTGGAGAAGCAATTTCTCTGCACCTTGTGGAAAAAAAAAAATCTTAAAGAGATTAAGAGATGATGATTTTCACTGCAGGCCCAAAATAAAAAGACAAGGTTTTATTATCATTACTTATTTATTTCTGGTCAGCAGGATCTTAAAAATTGCTATTTCACAAAGAGAAATAACAACTTTGTAATTTTAATGTGTGTTTATGTAAAATGATAGTGGCAGTTCCATGTTAATAAACCTTGCTTAGGGAAAAAAAAAAAAATCAGTTGCTGAACTATGGCGAGTAATTAGCCCCTTAGCATCCCCTTTCTCCAGCAATGCTTCCTCCTGAGCTGGCTCTTTTAAATAGCTCCAGTCCTGGCTGCCTTTGTTGAGCTTGGAAATTGTGCACATATGAGAGAAATTAAGCCCTCATTTAACAGGGACACATGCCTGTCAAGTCCAGAGGAACAAAGGCTGGTCCCTGGGGGCTACTCAGCTCCCTGAGGCTGCCACTCATTCTGTTAGCAATGCTTACCCTTTACAGATTGTGTATAAAACCCAATAAATCATTTCATCTGCTCTGGTTAATATACACATGAGCCTGGGACTTTCTTCAAAGTATTTTTTTCTTCCTCTTGCAACTCCATTCGTTTAAGAAGTGACCTATGTTTGCTAGAGAATAGCCAGGTTTTTACCTTTACGTAATAACATTAATGTCTGTGAAGTAAACCTGAAACATTTACACTCAGAAATAAAGACATTTGATGCTACATCTATTTCACACAGGAAATGTTTTATTACTCTTTAATGGTCAATAATCATCAGTGTCTATTGTAAAAATTACTGCTGTATTCTCTTCCTCCTAAAGTTACATCTGAAACGTATGCATATTTCAACTGATAGTAAACCAACAGGGTAAATAAGATGACAGATGTGTAGCCTTGCCTAGGAGAAGAATCTTTTCTCAATTAAAACAAACCAAACAAGAAAGTAATAGAACAAGGAAATAATTTTAATTTGTTCTTCACAAAGTGTTGTCATTAAGCTGCATCTATAGTCTCCTGGATAATCCAAAAGATAAAGTACTGATTAAAAAAAAAAAGAATTGCATGAAGTGATAACTGAAGTAAACACATGCAAGACAAAAATATTCATACGCAATGTATCAGCTACCTCTGAGTGCTCTATGGTGGATAGGCACAATTATTGCCAAATATAAATGCACATACAGAGCAGAGGAATATTTTACAGTGAATAAAAAAAGCAAAATGAAATGCTGTCATTTCCACGTGAACTCTTTTTGTTTTTAAAGAGGGCCTAATTCTGTACTTCTAGTATTAGACTGACATAAGTGAAGAGAAGGTGAACAACACTAGCTGAGGAAATGGCACCCTGCACTGCATTCAGTGAAGCAAAACTCTCACTAAGTTGAGCGTGAGTTTTTCCTTATACTTGAGTGTAGTATTAAGCAAGAAAGACAAGTTAGTGGCATAGAATAAAAACAAATCAAAGTGCAGAGTTGTATCTTCTTTCTCCAAAATGGTGAAAGCAGTATTTCAATGCCTACTATTAACAGGGATCTTTTTTTGTTTTGTCTACTCCACAATTTTTAACTAACACGTTGAAAGGATGCCATTTCTCAAGCAACAATATTACACTTTGTATTTAAAACCACAAAATAAAGAGGGCTGACTGTTCTGACAGTTTTAATCCTGATGATATTGGGAGCTCCAAGTAAAAAGAAACTGGTACAGCATGGAGTTTTCCCTGCTCAGCAGGCAGAGAAAAAGCAGTTCTGGATTCGATAACTAAAACCAGATATAGTCAATGGTTACATGCTAAAGCCTTGCAATTAATGGAAAACATCGACAGTCCAATGAACTTGCCCATCAGTGGGATCTTTGAGATGGCCTCTTCTCCCATCTTGTTAAAATTTCATCTACAACAGTCATAACTTTCTTTGGGTAAAGAATTGTGTGTGCTCCACCATCATCAGAGGGGAAGAGAGGTAAGTAAGCTATCAAGACCCCAGTTTCCATTTGTATATTATAAGGAAGCTCTTGCGTGTTGTTAATGATATTTTTCACTGCAAATCTGTGTCAACATAGCAATGAAAAGTGCCTGACAGGATCATGACCTCAATATGAGGTGCTTTACAAATACAAAGATGTGGCCTTTTATCCTGAACGACCCGACAGACAGAAGAAACTATTGTAATAGTAGTTCACCCTGGCTAAAAACAGCAACTACGGTTAAAAAATGTCCAACCGTAGACATAATCAAAAGCTACAATTCAGTGTATATTAAACCCAAGATCTAACAAATAATTACCTTATTAGAACAAATTCTTGTAAAAAAAAAATACTATTAAATCATGCCCCTGCAATTCTCTAAGTGACAGAAATGCAGTAAGTAACCTATTTCTTAGAAATAAAAGCACAGAACTACACTGTTCAACTTAACAGGGAGCTACAGCTTCTATCCCACCATGTCCACATTATCTGCATTTCTGAATAGTTAACTGATCAGAACTCAAAACGGTAAGAGCCTGGGTCTGCTGTGCAGTTGTAACAGCCAGGACTGATTCTGTAAGAACAAGTAAATGAAAAGTAAGCCCTTATCAATAATAATAAGTCTGTTGTAGAGTAGTTGTCATTCTGGAAAGACTGACTAAACCAAAGTTGTGTGAGGATTGCATCCACACTCAAATCCCTGCTTCAAAAGCCACAAAACTAAGGAAAGACTTTCCTATCAGCAGAATTTGGTTCATGTCTCAATACATGCATTGGATTTACCTGGTTAACAGAAGATCTGTTTCTAGAGTAGGACATAAGCAAGCATTAATCAGGCTGGGCTTTTTCCCCTTGAGCAAAAATGATCAGAAACTGAGCCACTGTATCCACCTACTCTTTAAAGATCAAAATGCAAAAGGTTGCCGTGAAAACAAGGGAGAATATGCAAAGGTGTTATATGCTATGTATGCCACTGACATAATACTTTAATAGGATATGCTGTAATTTCCTGCAATTAATATCTTAGCAAAGCTATAAAGGCTTTTTTCCAAAATTATACCATTGCGTTTACAACACTAAAATTAATGTTGTGTCAACCTTTCCATTTTAAACCCCCTTTTTCAGAGGTTTATAACTTGGCTGTAAAAATATATTCTGGCCTAAAATGTGGCGTGCAAGATCTCAATTTAGAAGCAGCCATTTTGATTAAATAAAAAACATTATTTAATGCTGTTTCAAGTAAGTCATTTGAATGCCCTACGAAATGTGTGAGGGATTGCCAAGTAATCTAGGCATTCTTCGAACAAAAAGTTATTTTCTCTCCACAAGGATGTTACAGAACCATAGAAGTTGCTCCACATTTCTGAGGAAAATACATGAATTTGGGAAATTACAGACTTCTTCAGTAGTCTCTCCACTTGCCTCTTTCTGTGCAACAATGGCTATACTTCTGGTCAGCAGCTCAACCACACAGGAGACTCAAGCCAGCTGAAATGGTTTTCAATTGAGGCAGGGCAGGGGGTAAGAGGACCAAATAAATATTTCTCTGTCTGTCTGAAGTGGATTCACCCTAGCTAAAATCTCTGACAGGGTAAATTAAGGCAAGTGATAAGCTGACCGAATGTCATGATAGAAAAGACAATCCAGATGTTAAAAAACCACCCTATGAGTTCCAAAACCATAGAATTCAGGTCTGATAAATTTCATGTAAGAACTGGATGGAGTCACTTTGGAAATTTAACTTAGATGCTTAAATTAGGAACCTTGTCTAATCAACAGAAGGTAATTCACAGCACCTGGACTGCTTTATATATGGAGCCAAAAGTCCTAATTCAGTCACCCAAATTAGATATCTAAAATTAGATGCCCCCAAATATCTATATGATTTTTATTCTGCCTCAAAAGAGTGTTGTGAGGATAATACACTTCAGCTTATGAGACACTCAGATACGCAGTTACAGAGGAGATGAGTATCCTGAAAATATATCACCAATAAAATTCAATGAGATGGAAAAGGCAAAGCTAGAAATGTTATAGTAGAGTTCTTCCTACAAATCACTCATCATCAGAGCAAAAAACAAGTGCCATACCTCCTCCAACAAGAAAAGTTCACTTCTGTATTTATATTATATGAATTGGTTCATCAAATAAGGAATCTGAGCCTGTGCTTAGGCTACTGTGTATACACAGCACTATCAACTTTATTTTGTCTCCTAAAGCAAGTACCCACACTACTTATTTATCTACCTGATCTGTATTTTAAACTAACTATATATTCCTCCAACTGGTTAATATCTCATTTATAGAATAAAAATGACTAATATATTACTTCAAAATAAAGTTCTTTAACTCAGAAGTGCCCTTCTGTACTGTGGGGCGGTGATGTGTCTCAGGATGGATGTCACACTTCAACATCAGCTGGAAATTTCTTTGCTTTTACTACTTGGTGTTACAACTTTAATGTTTTCTTAACATACTGTCATTTTGGGTGGATGAATAAGATTAATTCAGCATTTCATAATGCTCCATTGTATACTGTTTACATCATTTATTTTCTTTTTATTGAATGATTACAAACTTCAATTTAAAATTAATAACATTTTGTGGGAGTTACTGCATGTGAATTAAGTGCGGTGATGTCAGTGCATCCCTCTGGAATTTAAAAGATATTTCACTGTGTTATATCATGTGCCTCACAGTATATCAATTTTTATTTCCCATCCCTCAAGTATGGAATGCACACTGTGTAACTTCTTAGATTCTCAATATAGACATAATTTACCCAAGCTGTGCAGATGCCCAACTTGCTGAAGATGATATATACAAGACTTGTATAAAAGACCAGTTCTTCCACACAAGCAAATGTCTTGCATATAACACAAGCCACTATGTTATCTAATTATTTGGAGAGAGTGCATTTTAATGTAACAGACAAAAGGAAATAAACCAGTCATAAACCAACTTACCCTCCTTTTAACAATGACTTCAAAATTAGATAGGTAAATTCCAGGCAAGGCCATTCACCTTTCCCTGACAGCTGTGCTTTACATGTTTGTGACTGTTTGGATTGGCTGGTGGCATAAGACAGTGAATAGTAGAAACATTCAATTACTTTAGTTTTATGTATATGCCATCAAATGGATACCAGCATCTGGTTTGCTCATTTACTGGATTTCACATGCTGCTACTATCTTCATGGGAATTCATAATTTCTGAATGCATTCAGAGAGCAATGCACTTACTTTTTCCTTGCTGTCATGACATTAAATATACTTAAAATAAGGTTTTATGCTCAAATTGATACAGTAATACACTTGCATTCTGGAGGATTCTCACAATTACAAAAAAACCCACCCCAACATTTTGATTCTTCGGGTCAGGATTTAGTCCAGCTGGTAAATTTAAGATGTTACTGTGAAATATCAAAAAGTACTTAACAATTTATTGGCTAAATGGTTTTAGCCTTTTTATGTGGGGCTGTACTTCATCATTTTCCTCCAAATACCTGCTTCTGCAGACAGAAATTTTGACCTCTGATATCATCACATTCCAGTCTTGCCTGACTATCTGAATATCTCCATAAATCAAATCACTTCAATACTAACATTTATTAACTATTTTCTTTATTCACTATCTCCCAATGAATGTGTCAAACAGAGTGGGGGGTTTGTTGTTTGGTTTGTGGGGTTTTGATATTGTTCGGGGGTTTATTTGGTTTTGGTTTTTTAGAGTAATGCAAATCCTGCTTGTGTTTCCTCTTGGCTATCACATGGTTGTCAATCACAGAGATCATCAGTGAAAAAATAATTAATTAGGAATGAAAGGCCAGTATTTTAGGCTGTTTCTTTCAGTCCTAGGATATGTTTCAATGTAACACTGATGTAAGTCCCAAGAAAGATCTGGCATGTCCAAGAGGTTGCCTGTTTTTTCCAACTACATCTATTTGTCTAATAAAACAACTTACATCCCATAAAGCCCCTGCTTTATTTCTATCTTTGATATTCCAACCACACTACTAATATTTTAAGTTCTTCCTCATATGAGGTGCCCAATTCTGCAAAACCTACTGATGTGAGTAACAGACATACAAGTCATCAAACACGGCCTATACAAGCATTACTCAAGTAAATACGACTTCACAGGATCAGCCCTGTTAGTAGGCTGCCAGCTGGCTCAATTTCTGCTCTCAGTTATCCATTTTAGTTTGTGCACATGCCACTTAGGAAGGAAACTGGTTTTCTGTGCTGGAGCAAGTAAAGCATTATTATTGCATTATTCCAAGTATTGCAGTATTGGAAAAATACATTATGCAAACTCACAGAGGGAGTGATGCAGATCCGTACTACCGGAGGAATAGCACCAGAGAGGTTCAGAGGGGCATAATCTCTGCCAGACTATTTGGGAGGTAGACCAGGGTGTCTGGATCAGCAAGCACTGAGGCTGTCCCACACAGCCTGTCACTCCACACCTGGTTGGAACAGGCAGACCACCATCCGAGACTGACCCCTTGGGCAGCAGTACAGGTGGGTAGCAAATATTTGCTTGATCCTCTGCTTTTATTCAGGAGCTGGTTATAATCTGTCTCTAAATTAAAGAGCTCAAATCGGAGGCCTTTCTGTAAGCAATGGCTGTAGAATGACTGTTTGGGCTCAATAGAATCAATGAGATTTTAACCCCTGGCTTTGACAGAGCCACAGCTGAGAAGAAGCCCTTAAGCCACTGGCAAGGTTGCAGCACAGCACGCCTAGGGCAAAGGAAGCAGCAGCACTTCAGCTGCAGGGTAGGGGTGCCTGTGCCTTCATTGCCAGTTCTACAAGACACGTGGGAGAGGGAAAGCAGGAGGGCAGCTACTATGATTTTCTGCACCAACATGAGCCTGAGAAACAATGACATTTACTGTGGTTTAACTAATTTCCACATACCAGGTCATGTTCGGCACCCATGTGCCTAAGTCCTATTCTTCAAGTCTGTTGAAATACCACTTTCTGAAACATGTGTGCTAACATTTGGCCAACACCACCACAAGATCATTTTATTAACTTGTAGCTCATTTCATAGACTGCTGCTCATGTTGCTAACATATGCTATTCTACCATTTACTGCTCTATAATTAGAGAAGTCATATGAAAGAGATACACAAGGCTTAATTTTTGCATTAAATACAATTTGTTTAGACTCGGGTAGGCAAAATAAAGCTATTTAAAAGAAAGAGAAACCCCACCATATAGTGAATTAGAAAACTACAAGACAGCTAATTTAACTTAGAAGGTCACAGTAAGATTTTTTTAAAACCCAACTCCCCACCTCAAGACTGCATACAGTTTTAAGGATTGTGTTAAGAATCAAATCCAGAACTACTCTCTGCTTTGCTAGGATAAGTCTTGGTTCCAGGGGCTGAGGGCCTCAAAGGCAGAGCAGGATCCTTGCAAATGGGGAACCGAGGTGCAAGACCAGAAGCATTGGAATATCACAAGAGGAGTGAACCTTTAGCACAATGTGTCTTTTTGCTTAGCCCACCACCAAAGCATTTTTAGTATGGAAGAGGCTGAATAAAGGATGGGGAGCATTGCCAGAATATTTATTAAAGCCCGGGCTCTTTGGAGAAGCTAAGTATCCCATATTACTTCTTCCACACAGCTGACAGAAAATTCCAGGTCAGCCAGCCATGAAGATGGCTTTTGTTGGAAAAAGCTGTCCTGTAACAGACCTTTTCTTGGGTAATTATCAAATAAAGACTTTAGAACTCATTAATAAGCCACTATGTAATAATAAATAAAATATGAAACATTTGACTTTGATGTTTAGCATATTTGTCTTTTCTCCCCTGGATCAGTTTCCATTTTCACTAAGCAAGTCATGAGCTGGACAGAAGCTGTGATGCCTTGCCTACAGCAGAGCCCCATGAATTTGAATCAATGATTTAGCAGGCAGCTACAAGTTGCAGGCTACAGGCACAAAGCAGCATTTCTCCCTTCCCTGTGCACACAACTGCATTGCAGAAGGGAGTGAGACATAGATATTTTTAATACCGAACTGTTTAAAAAAAGGGAAAAGATAGCAATGACAGCTGGGAACCAATTAACAAGCAAAATGGAATGTAAAGGAAATGTATCCTTTCTACAATATATTAATAAACTGCAGCTAGAGTTTATTAAGTCACCACAATAATTTATATTTTCTACTGCCATAATCTTGACTGCCTATAAATTACAGTAGTTTTACCTATTCTTTAATCCAGAAACATCATTATTAAAATGTTTGATGCAGGCTACAGTGCATCTATCATTACTTGTAAAAGTTAATTAGATTAGATAAAAGAAATAATTAGATTTGCATTTTTATCCTGGTTTTAAACTTCCAAAGAAGATCACAACAGTGTGCCTGTGGGCAATTAAAAACAGCATACAGCAGTGAAATATAAAGGCAAAAAAGGTCTGTTTTTCCTGGCTAATTCATGACTGAAGATACAATTACAAAATATTTTAAGGGTTTGCTGAAGCTGGGGGCTATTCCTAGACTTCTAAGCTTTGTTTGTGACTCTCCCTCTCTTTCAAGGGAGTATCTGATCTGCGTACCCTGCCAATAGAAGTATCAAATTGCTTTCAATGGCTTTATTTGGTCCTGTTCAGAGCTTGCTGGAAGGGGATCAGTTTCATAATCAATAGCAAAAAAAACCCAAAAACAAACCAACAACCAAAAAAAAGGAAGAAAAAAAAAAGAAAAAAAGAAAAAAAAAAGAAAGAAAGGAAAAAGATGGTAGGGGAGAATATTCCCCAGTGCCAGAACAGCAGCACTGCAATGGCTTTTTGCTTGTCAATGCTAAACAGTCTACAAAGAGACAACCTTAGAAAGCGTAACTGAGCTGACAATAACTAGATTCCAGCTTGTGCATTTTCAGCAAGTTCTCTGCAAGGAGCTTTAACCCGTCTCCAAAAGGCAATAAATGAAAGGTTTGGCTCTAAAAATTGGAGGTCAGTTACATACTTAATGATGAAGCATATCTTTAAATCTATTTCTACTATTATTATCCTAGCAAAAAAATTAATTAACCAGGTCAGGGAGGCTATGAAGGCTAATGTGGAATGTAATTATTCCTGATCTTTAGACATGTACTTCACATAAAGAGATAGTCCTTATTCAGCTCACCAGGTACCTGAATTGTCAGTAGTTAATCACAGATAAAAAGACTCATTGGTTCAGCCTCTTAAGTTTTAAGTGTGACTCGAATGATTCCTATTCAAGGACAGTTTACATAGTTGTAATTTTTATGTTACTATTCCTTTGTTTGTTTACTATCACAGTAATCACATTCACTCTTTTTCATTGAAACAGAAAATGCAAGAACTTTAGCATGGAACTCCAACAGCATGAATGTGTAGATTAAAACTGGAAAAAAAAATTACGATCAGGAATCATTTCTAGTGGCTGAATTAAAACAGAATACTTAGAAGAGCAGAGGGAGACTGTTATTCTATGCAATGGAAATCATACTGATTCCAGTCGAAAGCGAAATGCTCTGCAGTGGCATTGAGCATACTGCAGAGGAATAAAGTGAAGGGAAAGGGCAAAAGCAGTTTGGTAATACCCATTGCAAGTTTCTGCAGAAAAGCTCAATGACCAGTGCCCCTTTCAAAGATGTTGGCCACAGTTTAGGAAGTCTGCTGACCAGAGGAGGGAATCCCTCAAACCTCTTCCCTTAAAACCACACACCACTACCCTCCGGAGTGAAATCCTGGAGCAACATGCTCCAAGCATTAGTGGGATCCAACCCCTTCCTCAGCTGGATGTGGTGGGTCAGAAACTGTCCCCAGGCCCCATTCTCAAAGGTCTGAATGCCAGCAACAAGGCACTGAATTCACAGGGATTTCAGGGCCTGCAGTTGTTCACAAGGTTGAGACCACTCTAGAGATGCAAGACTTCCCTTCCCTAATACACAACACAATGTAAATAATAAATGCCAGATAATGAAAATCTACAGTAAATTAACCCAGAAGGTGTCCAGGAAAAAGAGTGGTTTATTTAATATGGACAATTCCCACTTTTATATGTGGTTGATATAAATCTTATAAGCCACATCTAAAATAGTTTCTGATTGTTTAAATAAACTGGATGTACTTATTCACAGAAATTATTATTTAAGAGTTAACACTGTACCTCAGAAGATGACAGTGGTACACTGTGTCTCATGATGTGTCTCATCATTGCATCAGCAATGCCCCACTCCTGCATCCCAGAGAACATTCTGTACTTATTTCAAGTAGCTGTGGCATGAATAAGCCCATACCCAGATGGAACTGGCACCTGTGCTACTTGTATTTTGTAATCTTTTCAAAAAGGGAGTGTCAGAGAAGAGCACTATTGTTTTTCCATGAATACAAAGTATAGATAAGAATCCACAATATTTTATGTAAGTACTTGCTGTTTCCAGAAGAGAGTTGCTCAAGAGTATATAAACAAATGCAAGGAAGAAATTGGGGATGCAGTTCACTATTCTACCAAGACCAAAAACAAAACTGAGAAAGTAAATGTTTATTAGAAAATTGTTTTTCCCTCTCAAGCCATGGAGAGTGTGATTCACCTCACTTCAGATCTCTATACTATAGAGATCAGTATGTTATCTTAATAGTTAATGGAGAGAAACAGCCATTTTAGGGAACAATTAATCTGGCATATTTTAAATGCCTACTTTAGGATAAGATGAGCTGCATCCTAGAACTATTAATTCTGTTTGTCTCTGTTCACTATAGAAACAATCTGCATAATTGATAGAGACAGAGTCCACACTGCAGTTACCTACTTTTGAATGATGAATTCCACCCAGTTACCAATGTGACTTCAGTACTAGTACTGAGATTTCCTGGGAAGACACTGCCAGGGGACCTGGGAGAACTGGCACAGTGTTGCATCTCTTGCCTGCCTCCCAGTTTAGCCCTTAAGGAGATACAGGTCTCAACGAACTGCAACACTTGTAAGCAATTCAATAGTAACAAACCTATTGCGAACTGCAGAGGCAGTTTGGCAACTAACTTCTCTCCCGAGCAACTCCTGGCTACCAAACCTGTCACGGGATTAAGAAAGAGCAAATAAACTGTTTAGCCTCGGAAACAATCTCCTAAAACTTTTCTAGTAATCTCCTTGTAAGATCAATGTGTATTTGAGATGGCATCTGCCCAACTGTCTAGTGCTTCATACTGGAGTCTATAACATTCCTTGGGCAATGAGATGCCCTCTATCAATCTGGCGGACAAGCTGGGAGACAAAACAGTCCTCACTGCCTTAAAAGCACTGATTAGATTAATGTAAATATAAAGATAAATAAAGAGGCTAAACTACTGAGGAACTATGGAATAAGAGTAGCTTATATTGGCAAGAACTCTGAAACAAACATAGGGAAGGATCACCAAGAAATAACTTGGCTCACATGAACAGAACAATCATTAAAACACTTTTTGCATCTAGGAAACGATGGAAAAGAACACTTGTGGAGGACTCAGCACTATGAAAGAATAAAACTGGGAGTCAATAGGAAAATGAACCTGCAACCTGGGACTGTATTTCCCCAGAGTCAGTGGAGGTGTAAAGCTATTGGAAAGTACTGAGAGAGCTGCAACACAAAGTACCTTTGAACTTTTTTACTACAGAGCACAGTAATTCCCAGTAAAACATACTCACATTCTCAACTTAGGAAACAAAAACTACCTGGCATGACTCTTTAATGAAAATTTAAAAATTTGAAATTTCTCATGCAAACAGCTGTTCTGTTTCGTAGACTCAGCTATGTAGCAGTCTTAGCTTTTACGACAAGACATTTTTATATGATTCTTTGTTTTCTAAAGCCAGACTTGCAAATAACACTTAGAGAAGGTGGTGTGTTTTTTCTTTTCACTATTCTTATATCTCTTCCATCCTTAATGTACACCTAAAATGAACATGCAGCTTTCCAATAGGCAACGACAAAAATGGTGCTTTTGCGTCTCTTTTCCCCAGTCTTAACACCTTCATATATGTTAATAAAACTCTTTAAAGTGTAAGTAAAACTGCATTACAATATTTGCAAAAAACAAACAATGCCTTTACCTACATGTGACTCCTTACCAGCATATATATGCACAAAATTAAACCAGATTCTTAGTAACAGATAACTGAGTATCTCCAGAACACTCCCTGGTCCATGCAGGTAGAGTTACTCCAAAGGTACATGGTACACATATACCTGTGGGTCTTTACTTGAGCAGACTGGGCCCAGGGACTTAGAACTGTCTCAATGTCTATTACCCAATTCTACAGCTGTTTCCTTTAGTTAATGAAATGGAAAACAGTATTCTAACAATATACAGCAAATTTTGCTTTTGTAGAATAAGGAATTCTATTAACAATGATTGAGACTCTGCTTTTACTTCACACAATAGAACTCAAACTGATTGCAAATTTCAGAACTACAAGTCTTAAGAAATAGTTCATAACTTTTAGAAGAAAATTCTGCTTATTAAAGGTGTTTACATCAAAAAGATGTTTGACAATAATTTTCTAAGACAGAAACACCACCCGTGAAGACCATCCTTACTGAGGCTTGTGAGTAAAACACAGGGCTGTTTTATTTTAGATCCTTCCCTCTCCATAAATGGAACTTAAGTATAATCAGAAGAGAGCAATAAAACACACTGACCTGAATTTGCTGCTGCAGTAGATTGATTTTGTGCTGCTGTTGCAGAAGTTGCTGCTGTTGTCTTGCAATCTATTAGAAATAAAATTTTCATTAAATTAAAACACTAATATTGAAACTTCAATATTTTTGAGTGAAAAATATCTTATTAGTTACTATTAACTATATTTTATTAAGCATCATTTTTTTTTTAATGAAGGATATTTTAGAGGTATGTGTGTATGGGATGTGAACATTTTAAATTGAAATGCAACATAAATTCTAGTTAGCCAGCAAAAAATATGTATTTTAAGGACTTAGGCCTCAACTCTGCATAGGATAGAAACATGGATGCATGTGAATAATCTCATCACTATTCAACAAAGCATTTAAGCCTGTGGTGATCTTTGACTATGATGCATTACTGTTAGCTACAATAGGAATGAAACACATGCTTAAAATTAAGTGCTTTGTTGAATGGGGATGGGATTTCTCAGGTGCTTAAGGTTAAACACACATTTCCCTGCTTTGCTGAATTGGAGCCTTAGCTAGTATTTATAGATGTTTCACTATTCAACACAAGCTCCTATGGCAAGCTTCACTTCATTCACACGGAGCAGCACATTACTTTCCTCGTAAATCTCAGAGTCTTCCTTGGAACAACTCATTCTGTATAAAAGCAGTACCTGATGCTCAGTAGCTCATCCTCAATACAACCCCGTGAAATATGCAGACATTTTTACCCTCATTTGGCAGATTCAGTAAGAGATCTGGAGGGTAAAGGCTCATTCCATCCCTTCTCTAACAGAGATGGAGAAAAGGAAGTGTTCCGGGCAGGGAACACTAAGAGAGAGAATTTGACACACACACACCCCCCTCAATTCCACGAACCATCTAAAATCAGCATGAAGAGCAGAAAGGAAGTAGGATCCTGCCCTCAGACCACAGAGATGCTCCCTGCAACAGATAACCTGGACTGAAGCTACAGGGAAGAAGCTGGCAGGAGCTGGGGGAACAGCTGGACTTCTGCTTTAGAAGGGTAACTGCAGCAGACTGAAACAAGGACAAGATTTGTGTTTCCTGGAAACCCCAGCCTCAGCACTTCTTCTACCTTCATTTCTTAAGTATAATTTCCCCTCCTATAAATATTTATCTAGAGCAGAGGAACCACATAAAACATCAAGAAGTTAGTAATAAAGGTAGTGTGGTCACTCAAATCCACTGTTTTGTTTTTGACAAAAACTCTCCTGGACTTCTTCCCCACTATCTTCTGAGCACACTTCATCTGTTACAGTTAAGCTAAGTAAAACGTTTTTATGATAAAAACATTACAGAAATGTAGCAAGGTAATTTGTAAAGAAAAAAAATCACAGAGTTTTCATGCAACTTGTTTAGATTAACTCATAAGGAACCTGCAGTTACATATTAACAGCTTATAATTGTGCACACAGAGAGATAAAGTCTGTCATTTCCTTAATCTCTCACTTTGTCACCTGGAAATAACCGTAATTTTTTTTCACTGCTACAGTTAAAATTTACTATGTATGGGAGACCACACAAAATTCACACATATTTTAAATTTTGCACATGGCCTCTAAGAGACAAATTGAGATCTCCATGATTCTGAGGCTGGATCAAGGAGAAGTGCTGCACAGAAAAGGAATCAAGCAACTGTTGTAGCCCAGTGCACTGATGCTTGTAACAGGGATCAAACTCCTTTTATGAGCCTGGTATTCAAATATTTATTGACAAATCCCCCAGTAAAGTCAATACAAATATGGTGAGTGAGGACTGAAGAAGCAAGCCCTAGTCTGCTAGTGGAGAAGGCAGTTCAAACAGAGCTGGCAGCCAGTGTGCCCATCTAACCTACAGGCAGCTCTTAGGACCTCTGGTCACCTCTTGTCAGATCAGTGGTCAGCAGTAGTATTGATGCTTGGAAAAGCAACTCTAATGGTAACTGTGCTACAGAGGATACTAAAAGAAACCTGTATGAATGCTTCAGTTACTATTTTTAATGAGCAACACACCAATTGTGCTATTCCATCCTGGAAGTGTAGTGCTTGTTGCTGAAGATAACCTCAGCTGGGTTTACATCCACACTGTCCCTACTGCTAAAAAGCTTAGTGAAGGGAATAGAAATATTATTGTGATAGTCAGCTTCAGAAAGGAATTATTTGTAAATTGACATTGAAATCAGACACCTCATGGAGCTGCATCATAGGTCATTCCTTCTGAGTGCTGTATCTTTTTTCACAGATACACATGGTACCAATGTCCAGAATTGTTTGGGGCTGCTGGTGACCAACCAGGCTGCTATTGTTTCCATGGTTAGCTCTAATCAAGGCAAGGATGAGATCTCTGTTTACATGGCCAAAGGGACTGCTTTGCCAGAGTTCATACTGCTTGTGAACAGCTTCTTGTACGTGTACGTACAATATGGTACCATTTGGATAGGCATTTCCTGATGAAAACCAGAAATATACCATAAAGCATTTAATGCCAATGGTTCCTCTTAGATGGAACAGTACCGTGATAGAAAATGCATCCAATACCCGCAATGCAATTACCATAACATAGTCTTGATGTATAGGCTTGACACAGTAAAGTAGGGTACACAAGCACCATGTGGCTCAAATTCTGAATTTTATTTGCCTATCGGTTGAGCTACATGCTCGCTTCATTGAGCATGACAACCTAGTTTTAAGTGTCATTTAATTTTCATTTTGAAATATAATTACAAAGTGTTCACTGTAAGATATCACTCGTCTGCAAATGTGTCAAGATTAATTTGTGCTAGCTTATTCACAAGTGTCAATAGTTAATTACTGTGTCATCTCTGGATGGCTAAATGACATTCTAACTTCTGATTTTTTACAGTGTTCCTTTATGTTATTTTCCATTAGGGGATGAGTCCATATTCCTACATGTGGGCAAATACTCAAGCACATAAAATACCAGACGTCACAACTCATTAAAATCAACAGACCATATATTGCTGTATATATCCTATAAAATACATTTAACTGAAAAGATAATTCTAGTAATAATGTCAGATTCCTAAAAACCACACATTAATTTGGATCTGTCTGATCTAATGCCTAGGGGAGTAGTGTATGGAATCCCTGTTTAAACTTTTGTACAATGAGAAAGGGACAGCTCTTTGGACAACTGCATCTTTAAAAAAGAACAAACACCAAACAAACAACAACAATAACAACAAAACCCAAACAAAACCAAAACAAAATACAAATCAAGTCGCACTCGCAGAAGATACTTGAAGGTGTGAGGATGATTATGGCTTTGTTTGTGAAACTATTTTCTTGTTAAAAATTGTTAAATAATGGTTACAGTCTGGCTTATTTGTAACTCCCAAAATTGCATCTCAGTGCAAGAAAAAAGAACTATGAAGTCTATCAAATACCATTTATTCTCAGAAATGAATTATTTAAATAAATAAATAATTTAATATCCACTTCCTTTTTTTCTCATGGTCCTATAATTTCCTCTTTCTGGAAAAATATGTAATTTCTGAAGACATTTAAGCTCTTCTAACAAAAAGGATGGAATGAAACACCGAGCAGAACAGTGTTTATGATAAGCATTCTGCATGAAACATTTTCACAGGTTTCTTTCTTGGAGCCTCACCTGTTCTTGCTGTTGGCGAGCAAGGTCCATTTGCTGCCGTTGTTTTTCAATTTGTGAGGCTGCCAGCTTTTTCTGTTCATCATGGGCAGCCAGGAGCTGCTCCCGTAAGCTGATCAGCTGGGTGATCATAGTAGAGAGCTGTCGCTCTTTTTCTGCCAGGCTTTCTGGTGTACCTAAATGTGCAGGAAAGATGTACTGTAAATATGAGATAGACAATAGTTACCAAGCAATATTCACCAGAAAAAGGCTGAATCACCAACATGCTTATTTCAAGTGGCAGCTTGAACATATATTTTACTAACAAATTCCCAAAGCATCTAGCACATAGCTTTGCTGTGCTCTAAGCAGTGAAGGATATAACAAAAACTGAAGCAGAAAAGATACAGAGTTTTGGGTTGTTGTTTTTTTTTCCTGACAGGAGTAATTAACAATGCACTATGCACAAATCCCTGTATCTTCTTCATCTAATTCTGCCCAGTATGAGAAATATATTTGCAGTTTATTAGACATAATTTTCCTTCACTTTATGTATTTTGTTGTGTTGTTTCTTTTTATAAAATTGTTAAAAAAAAAGAACTAAAATGTGCTGTTCAGTGGAAGAAAGAGTTTATTGATAATTTCTCTAAAATACCCATTATTTCCAGTAGGTTATTTGGGGAAATGTAAGCTTTGGTTATGGAATGCATATTAAAAATGAGCTCTACTTGTCCCTAAGAGAAATGGCTAACCTGAGAAAATGGTTTAAAAATTTTCATTTAACTTTCAAAGTTTGCTCTACAGAGAGCACTTAATTAATATGAAACTACGGTACATTTATTCTTTGCACTAATGATGCTTAATGGTCTGTTTATGGGTAAATTGCATGGGTCTCCTAAGCAGAGAGTACAGGATCCTTTTGCAAATCAATCCAAAAATATCCCGTCTTCCGTATGAACATGTTACTCTGTCACAAACAGCAATGTTAGCTCCTGTATTTGAGCCATACACTTGTGTGAGCATCTCAGGCCAACAGCTCTGTAAGAGGTAACATAATTACAGTTCAGGAATATTGGAAGAGCACGTGAAAGTGGTTTACAGTTGGATGTGGGATAAATGAAGCAATCTTATGTTGTACTGAGAACTGGGAGTTAGAGAAGAGGCAAACCAAATCAAGAACTAGTCAGGTCTTTAATCTGCCACAGTATGAGAAGTGGCAAAGAGAGGGTATTTGCATACTACTTTTCCTCCATTCACAACAGAGGACTGCAGTAAAGAAGTCACAAGACTTTTGAAGAGGGAGAAAATGTGTGAGGAACAGGACCTGGGAGGGAATGGAGAAACTGTCACCAAAATTATGACTCCACCTTCTTCCCAGGAGTAAGATGGATATCTTCTAGGGAAGAGAAGAAAGAGGTTGACAGGTTTTGTAAGAAGAGGGAAGACAAAACAGACTCCTGCCAAGCAAGTGACAAACCCAAGATGTCCTACTTCTTACATCTTGCTATGATGGGATCAGTAATATTCTTAAATAGAATTTAGTTTGTGAAAGCAGCATACAAGAAAACCTCTCTCTAGAACTGCTTGGTACGGACAAAGAAACTGCATAGCTTAAGTCATTCAATCTAAGCAAAGCAAACTCCCCAAAACAAGGGGTACCTGTTTTTTTGTACATTTCTTCATTGCCTTTAACAATATAAAATACCAAAAACATTCAATTTCTTAGCCACTATTAGCTATCTCAATTATAAGAGTCTGAACAAACTGACATTTCAGTATCCTGTAATGCCAAATACTAATTCAGTTTACATGTCACTTGGGTCTTTGGACAAGGAAAAATTAGTAACTTCTGTTGCAGTATAAATTTTAGAAATAGTTAGCAATTTTTTTTAGTCACAAGAAGTATCATGGAAGCTGAAGGACACTTCACTATTCAGACCAACTCAGTGCAAAACAGTGTGATATGCACAAGTGAAGCAATAGAAGAATTCTGTGCAAAAAGCTGTTTCAAATCAACAACAGAAAGATTTTTTGAAAGTAGGTGTGTGGCCAGGAAAATGTCTGCATGAAGGTACTGCCTTGCCAAGATACATTAGCTTGTACTGAGCTCCACGCAGCTGACATCCGCTCAAATACCTGCAACATCACTATAGACTCACCTTAACACTCTTAAACTGCATTATTCAGTCTTGAAGATTTTGCACCATGGATCAAAGGTTATTTAGGTGCTTTTGAACATGTTATTGTATACTGAAATTCATTTGCAGATAAAGAGACTGTTCTGCCAAAGAAAAACTCCCTTGCTCATCATGACTAGAAGAGCTCAACCGCTCCACCTATTTCAGAAAGCCAATGGGAAGCAACCTGCTGCCTCAAATGATATTTAGTGCCATCCACTGCCACTGGGGAAACCACAGCTTGAGACTTACACATCTGTCAAGCAGCTTTGGCATTGTAATGCAGGGCCCTGATCTTATGGTCATAAAATATTTTACACACCCAAAGCAGATATTCATCTCCTCCTCCATATTATTCTGTATACTTTGTACTTGCTTCATAATATGAATAGAAAGCTGCCACAGAGTGCCTGCTAAGACTACAACATTTGATTGTTTTGTGATGATTAGTTAGAATCATTTTGACATAGTTACAGCAAATTTATAAGGTACTTTCTTTTTTTTTCTGACTATTACACAATAGCAGGCAGAAGTAACTGTTCTTATTCAGGAATTCATAGTAATTGGTTTTAAACATCCATTCCCCCCCCNCCGCCCCACCCGGCAAGAAACACATCTGAAATGAATGACTCTATTTAAAGTACTCTACTCTTTAATTTGCACTGTGCTATGTAATCCAACAACAGAACAGAGCTGATGACCACAAAATGTACACTGTGCTCCTGGAAAATAACGAGACCTCCATGAAGCCGCAAGACACCTAACCGAACACTGCTCAAGAAAAGAAAAAGCATAAGATGCAGAATGTTGTTGTATGAACCGTAGGGGGGAGGCATAATTTAATTTTAGAGTGGAAAATCCCAACCATTATTTTACAGTTTAAATACCAATAAAAAACAACTTGCTCAGAATGCAGACCAGATTGAGCTGATCTGGCTGGGCCAAGAGAGGTCATCAGTAGCTGTGTGCCATCATCATCTGTTTTGCATCCACTTACTGCAGAAAGCAATTGGATTCCTAAACTCATTACCGGTAAATAAACTTCTGCTGCTGACTAAAAATATCTATAAATAAAATAAAATATAGCTATCTGTAAAATGTATTTGCCATAAAAATAGACAAAACAAAAAGCTTAGTAAAAAATGTACAGTAAATATGCCAGCTTCCATAAAATATTATATATCACAGCTCTCTCACTGTTCTAATCCTATTCTCTTACTCCAAAGACAGCAGTGTTTTTTGTTTTTTTTTTCCATGGGGTCTTCCTTATCCCCAAAACACATCTGTCTTGAGTTTCTCTCAGATTTGTCAGGTGGATCAGTGCTCCCCAGGGCCTGCTCCATCTGAAGTATTTTAATTTGACTAAACACCTGATTTATTTTATCTCTCCGATGAGAAAGGCAGTTTGTCTTAATAGAGCCTGTCAGCCTACAGTCCCATTCACAGCAATTTACAGGCAGCCAGGGATGCTGGAAAAGAAGAGTGCTGTGATTCTGTATTTTATCCTCCTGCAGAAAGCACCTAAAAGCAGCTATTCACTACTACTGCATGTGGCATTTTAGAACTGAATTAGCTTTTTATTCAAGAAACTACACTTGTTGTGAATAGCTTATCTGTAAAATTGCTACATTCACTACTGATTTTATTAACCTTTGGCTCTATCACAAAATGGTCTTCAGTTAGGAAAGACCTTTAAAATTGACACATTTTTCTTAGAGGCCTTTATTTCAGTGACTTCAGATATATTGAATTTGATCCATTGACTCCCTTTAGCAGCAGTATTTAAAATTTTGAGTTTTGCTGGGAAGTCAACAGTGTTTAAGGACTTCTTTTTAAATTGAAGATGTAACAATCTTACCAAGAATAGTGATTATTTTTGATAGTTCTTCAGTTTTATATACTTTTTCCTTTTTGATTATAATCAAAAGCTGAAAAACAATTTGGTTGTAGCAATATTTAAATTTTTCCTTGCGTGCTTATTGTTTTACCCTTTACATTTGTATGGATTTGAGCACAAATTAAGATAAAATGATCAGATTAAACAGAACTTAGGGATCAAAGAGAACTTTTGAGAAATTCTGGTCATAGGTCAATCTAACTAGGAGTGAGAAACTAAAAAGTAACTATAAATCTCCTGAAAATGAGAGAAGAGTTCAACTTGTCATCTAAAATTACATTTCTGCAGGGTTCTGCTTGTGGCCAAACCCTACCTTTTAAAACTGATCACAATACTGCACGATTTCTGCTACACAAATAGAAACATCATTGTATATCTTACAATGCATTCAATAAAAATCATAAACAGCATTTTATCTACCTAGATTTCTTTAAGCATTGCATAAAAAAAAAACAAAAAAAGATAATCTAGTATCCTGTTAGTCTGGATACATAATGTAACTATCCCACTAATCTCCAGTTTGCCACCTCACATTGCTCCTATTACCTCTTTCTGCATAGTCTGTATAGAGATGTAGCTGCATGTAAACAAACACAGGCAGCTTTTTCAATGTTAAATTTGGAACTGTCCTTGTGGGAAGTTGTCATGAGATAGAGGCAGAAAAACAACTGCTGGTAAGGAAAAAAAATACTCAGGAATAACAAAAAATAGACTTCTAGACTTACAAGGTACAATTTAAACTAACCTCTCTTAAATTCAGTAAAAGGAAACAAGATAAAACCACATACTCTATCAAGTGAATAAAAGGCAAAATACTGGAGTCATAAATAAGCCAAAAATTTATAGGTGTGATCCAAAGCTTGCTGAAGTAGAATTCTTAGCTGTGACAGAAAATTAGTGCGGGTTGTTGAATGTGCTTGCCTTAGTTTCCCAACATGTACACAAAGTAAAACACTACCAGAGGTTTTTATGTCTGGTTACTTAATGCTTCTGAAGTGCTTTGAACAGAATCTACACAGCTGCGAAGTATTATTGGTGCTCTTGAATTCTGTGATTAGTGTAAAGCATGACAAATATCATCCCTGTTTATGCACTGCATCTAAACTAACTTTTGCCCCATATACTTACAGGAAATACAAATTAATAAATCACAAATGATTACTCCTGTTATGTTTTTAGAATAAACACACAGTGTGTCTTTTATGAAATCAAGAGACAGTAATGCAAGAAATAAGTGTGGACTCTGCCAGAAACTAAGAAGGGCTTTAAATCGCGTAACTGCAGTTCCAAAGTATCATCAACCAAAGCAATTCAACCAACAATCAAACGTGATTTTGAATCAAGTTAAGCAATTCCATAAATTCCTTCATAAATCAACTCCTCTGTAAGGTTTGTTTTGTATTCTTTTCTTTTTCTTTACGGACATTGTTGGAAAATAAAGCAAAAACACAATGCTAGACATAAAAGAAAGTGTATTTGATCTTAGCTGCCCAGAGATAACCTGGTTAAACCATTCTGTCTAACACGGCAGTCTGCAGCACACATCAGATAGGCTGTGATGTCTCTACTTCACAGGCTCTGTCCAGCATTTAGCATTTACCCTTTTTTGATTGGGTCACCTTTTAAATGCCACAAAATAGGGCAGCAAAAGTCAACAAAAATAAACAGTGAAAACCGAAGAAAGTAACAATCTAATGGAAGGGCTTCGGAGATAAAAGTCACTTTGTGAGGGCTGCCTGACTAAGGAGACCCCTTGCAATAGCATCTAATTTGAGTTCTAACTCCAACAGCAGTTTAAAAAGCTTTCCACTCTAAAGGGCCCCAAGTGCATCATAAAGATAAAGCATTTCAGTAGAAAACAGCCACAAAGACCTCTATTATCTTATCAGTCTTTGGTTACAACAGCTGAAGCAATATGACTAAGTTCTGAATGATTCCCCCCCCCCTTCTTTTTATAATACTAGAATACTGGAATTTCTTTATTTCACGATCAGTTAGCAATTGTTGATGTTCCCATATGCTACAGTCCGGTCCTTAGTCAATAAAAACTTTTACAAATGCTTCCATTGTGCTTTGCAGCATCCCAGTGCAGAAGGCGGCACAGTAAACATGTCCAGCATGCAAACCACACTGTTTAACTTCCCTTGTGAAGGTGTGAGCTTTCCCTTCTCTCTTATGTCTCAAAATGATTCTGTGTTTTAAGCTTTGAGCAAGGAGAAATTAATGCCCTATATGTCCTTAATCAGTAACAGGAATTAATATCAGGAACTACTGTAAACATTCTGTAGAGTAAAATCTTCTTGTCAGACTTAGAAAAACAAAAAATGGCTTAAGTTACTTATGCTTATGAAGAAGACAAAAATGCTTTACTGACAATCTGCAGAATTCTTCCTGGTTTCACATACACTAAACCTCAGAAGCTTGAGCAACTTTTTAGGTGAGAGTGATTTGAAACTAATACAATTCACAGAACAGGAGAGTTTTAATACCATACTAAGTTTACCACAGGCCAGACTATTTTTCCTAAACTAGCCATAGACTTGCAGGTAGCAGAGTGAAAATGAAGTTCCCTCAGCAAGGTCATGTTCCCCTGTCAGCGTGCCCACAGCCGGGTGAGGGAGAGGGCCGGGACCCACAAGTGCAGGCCGAACTTGTACCTCCATCACCACAGCCACTTCTGGCTCCATGCACACTGAGCTGCTGTCACTCAGCAAGCATCGGGTCCTGCACACACTATGCTTACTCTGGATCACGCCAAGGCTTTCATCCAGTCCACGTATCTTGCCTAACTGGGGGAGACGGTACACGTGCAGGAGAGTGACGCGCCTCCAGATCTCTTCCTGCTGCGCAGCTGGGATAGCGACACTAGGCCCCGGGCCTAAGCGCCCTCACAGCTCCTTACTTCATCATTGTACCTCTGAGTCCTCAGGTTCAACTCTACCCAATTCGATCATTTCAAGTGTGTCACAGTTGTTTTTTGCATTCTCAAAAGAAATTGAAAGATTTTTCCCCTCTTCAGACTTCACAAATCACAAAACAGTTTACTTTTCACTAAGAACAAACAAGTCACAATGATGTACAGAGTAATCCAGCTGAGTATTTCCCCTTGAGAATTGCTGTGACCTGACAGCAATGGCAACAGGCTTCCCTGCCCTAGCATTTCCCAGAAACTGCTTGTACCTCTGTTTTGCTCTTACAAACAACCACTGCTTTGGAGACAATGTTTCTTTCGTGGCCTTTAGCATTTTTTTTTCCTCTCATGCCTTTGCTGGACTTCTAGTTCCTGTGCTGTTTCTTAACAATCCTCAGCTATTTCCTGAGGAATATCATATATTCAGAGGTTTTATTCTTGACTATTTTTCACAAGACTTCTAATCCAAGTAAACTAATACGTTCAAGAGTACTGCAGCGCCAGATCAACATAAACTGGTCACAAGTTACTACCAAACAGCTCCAAAACCATCCATGATACCCGCTAGGCAGATGGTTGACTGCGTAGTGGCCTGGTCAGCTCATGGAGCAGCACAATGATAAGTTGCCCCATTTTTAGGGATGTGGTGAATCTACTGTTGAGGCCTAAAATGTAATCCATGTCAGGAATGTAGGAAAGAATGTGATGTTAGCCAGACTTCAACCTCCCCCTCTTCCGAAGCAGCGCCCAGCAAAAAGCAGAATTCCAACAAGTCTCCTGGACTCTTTACTTTCTTTCACACACATGAAAAGAACTCTATCTGACATATGCCTTGGAGGACAACTATGTTTAAAAATTTTGTTATTATCTCACATATACAGTTCTACTTTAGTAGTTCTTGCTATGTTTTAAGAAAAAAAAACCCACAACCTTTAACTAGTTTCTTAGAATTACTTTTGAATTCCAGAAGAACTTGTCAACTTACTTTCTAAATAATATTAGAAGTACATATAAAGTGCTAATTCAAGTACATATTAAGTGTTAATTCATGCATGTGCATGTGGAAGAAAAGACTAAAAATTTTTTAATAAATTACTTATAGGGTTTTTCAGCAGCAAGTAGTGATTTGGTTATGAATGCTTTAGTGCTTTCAGGGGCTTTAGAAATGCTTCATATGTACTCAATACAAGCTGTTCAAACTATGTGTGGAAAAAATATGATAATATTAGATATAAACAGAGAAATACATATTATACATTGCAACTAAAATCTCACAGCCAACCTGTTCTTGCTGAATTAGGATATAATGATATAGTAGAGACCACTGGCTGTGAGTAATCTGTACTATGATACAAACACTAAAATACGATGTAAAGAGAAAATAAAAATGAGTAGTTTTATTTTGTTAACTGAGAAGACTAGCCAAGGGCATAGCAAACCAAATTAAAATGAACCTAGTGGTGGTATATAGAAAACAAAATTTGTATTATTAATAATATTATTGACTCTAATGCTCTATTCCAAAGCTTTCAAAGTAAAAACAAACAAGCAAAAAAGACAAAACAAAACCAACCAACCAAAAATGCAAACAAACAAAAAACCATAAACAAAAAATCTACAAATAAGAGAGGGAGTAATATAGTCTATCAATTTAAGGAACTCAGGACTTGAAAGAGCTGAAAATAATATTCTGACTTTCACTTTCAGTTTTTCCCATTTAAATACAAACAACAGTACTTGCCTAGATGGGATCAGGGACGATAGGGAAAAAAGATGGAAAATTTAACCACTATATAGTTATACGACAGTTCCTCTTCTGTAGAAAGAAGAAACTGTGTTAATAAGGATAGCAGAAATACTTAAGCATCACATCAGGAATACAATTCCAGGGTCAGAACCTTCTCTGTGCAAACACCCCGAAACAGATCATGTTTACCAGGTTTAAGCTGTAGAAATAATAAGTTAAAATGGCACAAAAGTGGTTCACCTTCCCCTATCGGAGGACACCCATTTAACAACAAAAAGAATAAAATAGCAGGCCAGTGTTAAATCCTGTAACTTTTCTCATTTACAGGGGCTGAACAACAATTTCCAATACAATAATCCTGCAACGCTTTACATGCTCACACAGTAAAACAAGGAAAGCCTCCGAGAGAGAGAGATGTCAGTGGAGATATCCAAAGCATTTCCTACTGAAGAATGGACACAAATACTAAATATCAGAAGAATCAAGTCTCTCAATAACAATGGTGTTCACAGTAATTGTAGCTTCTTCATTACACTGGAATTAACTCAGCAGGTCTAATTCTCTCTTCACATTTTTCACATATACATGTAGGACCAGAAACTTCAGTAGAAATACCCTTTTATTAACTGTGGTATGAGAAATGATCCTTATGCTTTCATAAATAGTAAGTGAAGCCAGTTGTTCACTTTTGCTGTATGTTCCTTTGTCTATATACATATATTCTACAGCACCATCCGGGATTTAGGTCTGGGACTGCTTTGTCCTGACAGCATCATTTGACATATAAAACTGTACATAATGTTAGAAATTTTAAAAGCACTTTACTACTAAATTCATAAATCTCTCCACGAGCAGCTTATGGGCTAATGTGACACTGAGAAAGAGGTGCTTTCACAGAGAAATACTGCCTCACCTTTCACACCAGCTTCGGACAGATTCCAACAAACCAGCATTTTGTCCTAAATGCTATTTTGCTTTCTAGATAATTCTTTCAATTTTTAGGGTTTTCCCCTCCTCTGAAACACAGGATTTACTGAATGGAGTTCTGCTGCACTAGTAGTGTCACTGTATCTTAATTTAGTTATCTTCTACATGTTTGAAAATAATGGAAACCCCCTCCTTTCATTTCCAGAAAAGGAGAAATAGTTTTTAGTTCTAAATTAATATCTGTGCCCATGCCTTGATGCAGAGGCACACATGGTCTGACAGGAATGATGAGCCATTTCTGATATTCATATAAAACATTGCAATAAAAGGTGTAAGAACAATACTTTTTTTTTTTTGTATCTTCCCCTTTTAGATGTGAAATGATATTTTGTTTTGCTTATATACAATCATAGGTAGTGTTGTCTTTGGAATTACAATGTTGAGAGTCAAAATTGATAACAGTCTGGAATAAATAGGATCTTATCAACCAACACGAAAAGATTAGGAGTCTGCAGAAGAAAAAAAATGTAAATGGAGAATTCAGGACTGATTTTGAAATTGCTCCATTTCATTGATTGTTCTTTCATAACAGCATACAGCTGGATAAAAATCATTTTGTTTCCATATTCAATTTTAACAAGTGATTTCTGGTACTGCTATACTCTTCAAAATAAATCTTTTTTTTTTTATTATTATATAAACATGATACAATTCCAAGTCATCTATACAATTTTTCAGTCTTTTTAAACTAGTATTTCTTCCTGTCGCTGTGCAAGTGCAAAATAACACTTATTTGGAAGGAACTGCTCTCCAATTAAAATTTGTATCTTCAATCATGGGGATGAGCTGAATATCTGTTCTATCTAATCTTATTCTGGAAAGAGAATTGTATATGTACATGCATAAAAATGACTGGAAGGAAGCTGAGTTTAGAGGAAATTAGTTTAATATCTCATTTGATGAGTATAGCTCATGTGAATTAGATGACATTAATTTCCCTATATAACAGGACTCATAGTTACCTGGGATTTCTTTAGCTAATATTTGTCTTTCATAAAAAAAGTTAATGATGTAAAAGAAGCTTTTGCTTGTTTGCTAGGTCTTCTCATATTGTCTAAACTATGGATTAAGAAAGAAGTTTTCCACTTTTATCATCAAGCTACAGAAAAGAAGGATGGTAATTTTTTTTTTCCTGCTTTTTGTCACACCATTTGCCAAAATAACATGATTCTTTTCTTTAAACAGCAAGGAATACTTTGCACTGTAACGTCTATAAATACATACATGGGGTGATGGTAAGAAAAGGTGACAGCTGAAGTCTGTACAGCTTTTATGTATACTCCTGCAGTTGGACATGTGCAAATCAGATGACAAAAACATATCATCACTGTATGTTCCTGTGGGGCTAGTCTAGGTTTAGGGAGAAGGATGAAGTGCCACAGACTGAACCTGAGCATTTCTATACTAGGAAGGTCTATGAGAACGAGGACAGGAATGAATACTCTTCTCTGTTGGTGCAAGAAGGGAAGAGATCCTTTCCATAGGTGCCACTGCAGCTTTTGTTATGAAAAGGCTGATCTGTTCTCATATTAGGACTCAATTATTGGAGTTCATTTGCCTTAAAGCTAACACAGAGGATCCCACTTCAAAACACTCAAGGAATCTTGCCACTCTTCCTATACTCAGAACTGTAACCCAAATGCATTTCTTCTACTGCATCCAGAATGCACAATATACACAGGAGAGGAGATGTGCCCCTGTGAAATGTACTCTGACTTATGATATCTTGCAGTCACTTTTTATATCTTGTTAAATAAGTTACTTCCATGAGTTTTAGTTATTAACTACATCACTCAGAAATGTCTAAATATAAATATGAGGAGTATTAGTACTGCAACATTTATATACTTTAAATATAAATTTTAATTTTGATCTTAATTACATGTTCATCTTTCATGTCTTACAAATACAAACAAGTATATCAATGAAAAACTTATATTTGCCTCTGAAGATTTTTATTGCCTCTGGTGATAAGTAATGAAGAAGCAAAGTTTATTGCAAAACAAGGACATTAGCATAGCCTGTCTATCATGGAAGCTGTAAAGAAGAAACTTCCTGCTTCATCTGAGCAGAGACAATTTAGTCAAAAGCCTTTGATATGTATGGAAAAGCAACAACATTTTATACATTTAGAATGTGCCTACAGAAGTCAGTTGAAGGATTTACACTTACTTCAGTGGGCTTTAAAATAGGTCCATTGATATGTTCATTAATAATGGCATTAGGTGGTCAAAACTGGCAGCTTCAGAGCTTGTAAATTTGAATATTATTTTAAATTTCTTCTATAATCAAACAGTTCTAAATTGAAAGTACTACTTAGCTGCTACACACAACCTAGGAACCTGTAAAACCAATTCAGCAGAGCATATTACTGTTACAAATAGGAATTTTCCTATCTATTTTGAAATAACCACAACCTCACTGTATGGGTATCAGAAATAGGTTTTGTTTACAAACAAGTAAACTATGCTTTTTGTTCCCTCAAGGTTTCTTTTTAATAAATAATTAAAAAGAACACATTCCAGAACAAATTGGAATTCTATCACCAGTTTGCTGTGCTCCTATAAAATACGCTACAGAATTATCAGTCAAGTTTTCTAACTGCAGAAAAACCTCCTAAATCACATTAACCAGAGCACAAAGGAGGTGGCCTATGTTTGCAGACTGAAGTTCCACACATATTCTAGGAGTGTTCTGGTATAATTACACTCTAACCACAAGCATGAGTCTGTTTAACCAGATGTTTCTTAGAAGCGACTAAAAGTACAGTTGGAAATTTTCTTAATTCAATTTATTTGTATACCTAGTTGATCACAAACCAAAACATTTAACACAGCCCTTTGCTACAAAATCTTTGGTAATGAAATTCTTCACAGTCCTAAACCAGAGTGGTATCATGTTGTTTTGTTGTGCTTAAATAGGCATTCTACCACTCAAACAGGATTACTCAGAATGAAAACATAAACACTGCCTATTCAAAAGATTTAATATAATTTAATGTTCAAAGGCCTGAACTTAGGCACAGCTTTAAGCACAGTCTAAAGATGATTCAGAATAGATCTTGAAGCAGTGGGATCATGTAGGAAACACACCAAGAAGTTTTGAATTCCATTATAATAGCACTCTAATTCAATATATTATAAATAGACCAGGACATATTTAAGAAATCAGGATCCCCTAAATTATTCCTCTCTCCTTAAGACAATACAACACTGTCCAAGTTACACTTTTATTACTTTATTTCTACAGTGACTGCAATTTCCTTATTATTATTCCTTCTTAACAAGACACTAAAAACACAAATGAAAAAGAAGCAGAAGCAGGGAAAAGAGACTTCTCACAACTTGTTTTCAAAGTTAATCATCTTCCTTTTAAGTATCCTATTAAAAATGAGCTATGTTTGGAACAACATGCCCACTGCAACTTGATGCAATGTTTGTGACGCGTTTCCCAGAAGCTACATCAGTGTAACCATGACGCTGAGATACCGCCAGCTAAGATGAAGGCTGATCGTGACTGCAAAATATTTTGCATTTAATGTATTCTATGGTCATCTCATCTCCATGAATTTTGAATGTATACCAAAAGTTCAGTCTTTCTGCATCTGTAAAGACCTCAGTAATTTTTCCAAGGAGTTTCTTAGATTTAGTTCTCTCTGGGCCAGGTTTTTTCAAGGGATTTAGGACTTCTAACACTGCAGACAGATCTATGGCCATGTTTTAAAAATTACAATAAGCATCTAACACCTACTGACTCAGGTGACACCTTTTATATAGGCTCCAAGGGGAGACTGGACAAGAATTGGGAAGGGGGAAGAGAGATATAATTGGCCGATGCAAAATAAACAAAACACAGCAGGGTCAGGAAATTCCTGGATCTGATAATAGTCAGAGGCTGGTATAATGTTAGCATGAAAGTGTATGCTTTTCCTGTTGTTCCTTGATTCTCTGTGTCCATCTATGATTACTGCTCAAGTCAAATGAATGTTTGGACGCTTTTTCCTCTTTATCCCAATGATTTCCTTTCCATTTTTTCCCTGAGTTCTTGTGTAGCAACTTTAGCCCTTCAGATACAGTTTTTGATGAGTTTTTATTAAGATTTGTTTTCCCTGAATGGGAATTCATACCGATGGGACAACCAACTTAACATAAAAGTTGTTTCATCTATTTTTTTGATGTGCAACACCAGCTAGCAGACATGAGAACCTGGATCTGTGTGAGGGTGTGTATACAGGCTTCAGGCCGACACTTTAACTTGCTCACTTTGAGTTTCACATGGGTAATAACCTTAGCACAAAAAATATTTTCAACTGCATCCTTATAGCTAACTTCTAACATATAACCATGAACACATTATGTTATCATCATAATTTCAGGGTGTCAAAACAAACACAGTAATAAATGGAATTATTGAAGAATGGCTGAAGGACACAAGGTATTTAGATAGAACTTTCTAGAACTCAGTAGCACTTTAGTAACTTCAAATAGCAAGGACTGCATTCACTTACAACTTTTCAAATTCTTCCTTGGAGCTCTTCCATTACTGGCTTGATATGTAATAGTGAAGATGAGATTTTTCTGCTCTTGTGTACCCTAAATGTTATGCATTTAGGGGATCTCAGCAGCTTGACGTAAAGCTAAGCTTGCAGTTATTTTTCAGTTATGTCATGGATTTAGACAGAAGTTGATATAAAACGACAAGCTTGCATAAGAGGCTGAACAAATACTAATCTGACATGTAAAGACAATGCAGAAAATGCATCTCCAAGCAACATAGATCATACTGTAAGTGTTGGAATGGGCCTGTTGCAAGGAACACTTTTATCCTTTGTGAAGACTGTTTCATTAAAGCCACGTTAAAGCAACGTTCATTTTCATAATATAAACTTTGATTTTCCACTCGTTCCAGACTTGAACTTTATATTAATTTCTATGTGTTCAGTGCATTCAAACATTATACAGAGGCACAGCTGTCTCAATGTAAATTTCTTAGAGCAGATTCAGCTGATATGCAGTTAACACCTACATTTGGTCATGGGTGATTTGCTGCTTATCATCATAGCCCTTTTCAGTAGCTGTAATTCAGAGAAGTTTTTTCTCTGTATTTGTTATCATGATACGTATGTGAGGGAACAGGATGAGGCAAAGTGAGAGAAGAGACTTACCTATCTATGAAGTTAACTAAAGTGTAGCTATATGCAAAGGCTAACTATGGTTTTTCCAGGTCAGCAGAGGGAGAATCCTCACTATGAGCTGCTCACAGTCAGTACTTAGCACCATGTGCTCCTGTTTGTCTGATGGTGGGATACGTTATCTGGGTGTACGCAGAGTCACCCAAAGTGCTTTTCTCAATCATCATTATCTTGAAAAGTGGCAGACCATAACCTGATAGGCTTAAGTATTTCTTTTTAGAAAGATCCTTACATTTCAGAACACGTGGGCACCCCATCTCTGAGTGAAGTCTGAGAGACCCAAAAATATACTATAGAACCCCTGGGAGGTAAAGAAAACATCAACAAAACAGAGGAGAGTGTTAATTAATTTACGAGTACAATCTGAAATAGGAATCCTTTATTCACTACAGTCCCTAAAAGAAACTCCACAGCCATCCTGTGACTGTTGCAGAATCTCACCAATACATAGGCAAATGTAAGGTAAAAATAAGTTCTTTCAGTTATAAGTTAAAAGGAATTCTATGATTATTAATTACCCTGGATAAAAAAAAATGGACAAACAAGCAAGCAAACAAACACACACAAAACCCCCAAACAAACAAACCAACCCCACAAAAAACAACCACAAACAAACAAAAGCAAACCAAAATACAACCACTACACAGAAAAGTGATGCCCATTTTATTTTGTTTACCTTCCTTAGTAAACCTCCCTTTTGATGTTACTAATCAAAACCTGAAGTGTCTGTTAAGTTTTTCTGAATGAGGGAAAACTTAAGATGTACAAACCTACATAAAATATCCATGTACACTACACTGACTTTTAGTACTGCAACTGGAGTACACCACCTGCACTGTAGCAGCAGGTTTTGGTTGAGTATCTGTAGTAAGACTGTAGTCCAGCTTCCAGAGAGAACTACAATTGTCTAGTAAACAGATACATCAATGATCAAATCCCATTATTATATTTCAAAGTATGGTGAATCTTGTCTATAAAAAAAATTTCCAGTCCTAGGGTTTAGAACTGTGATATTATTTCACCAGAACACATTAGGGACATATATCAATCTACAGAATTTCCAAGTCAAAAGAAATGCAAAAGATCTATCTTCACATATAGTAGTATGTTTTAAAATGTCTGAAATGTCAACCGCTTACATCATTTCACATTATCCCTAATTAATACAAATTGCATTTAATTTCACATTTGGTAAAACATATTGCTGCCCAAAATAAGGACTATAATTTTTATCAGCAATTATTATTACTGATGTATCAACACAATTATTTAAATTCAATCTATATAGAGGCAGAATCCATGCAAGCATTTATAGTTTTTGTGCCCTCTTCTGTGCTTCTTCCCTAATTTTTGTGGCTTGGAGCTCCTCCAGATGCTGTCTCTGACTTTGTGGTTTTGTATTTGAGATCCCATCTCCTGATTCATAGCATTCCTTGATTGACAAACAGATTCAGATATGAAAACAAACAGTTACCTGTATATAATCTGTGTCTGACAGCTGCACTGCTAAGTTTTCCATTTGTGGTGAACCTACTGTTTCAGATTTTACCCATTTCTTGGGTCTCTGAGTCACTGTTTACCGAGCTATTCAATAACTGGTGACATATGTGATCTCCACACTGCAAGCTGTACTGCAGATTCAGAGGATTTTCCTTTTTCCCCTCCCCCTTGATAAGCTAAATTATTTAAAAAACACAGGGTTTTGTATTTCTAAACTGATGTGCCTTCTAATTGAATGCAGAACAGTTTTAAACTATTTTCCATTAGAGATCCACTTTTTTTTTCTGATTTTAATGCACAGTATAATACCTTCATTGGTAGATTAAAATTGTTTGACTAGAAGTAAAACCTATTATTATATCCTTTTTTAGTGGTTTTGTCTCGTATAATGTAGGATGAATTATGTAGAACATACCAAACAGGATACTCTACAAGCTGCTACTTGCATGCTGAAAACAATCACAGTTTCACTGATAAGACTGGGACTTAGCATCTTAAAATTCCTGTGGAAATCAAGTGCATTTTAAGTATTGGGTTTGATTATTTAATCAGACACCTTGCATTTTGCCCTGGCTAATTTGGAAGGCTGATAATATTTTACTCATAAAATAATTGTGCACCTGTTGTGATGGAAACCTATTCAAATAAATCTTAACAGACATGAGGATTCATTCCAACACGAGTGTTGTTAGCCTCTCATTACTGCTATCTACGGGGCAACAAATGTTAAACAGCTATTGAGCAGGGCTCAGCTTAATCTCGTATAACTCTTAAGGAACATTTATGACAACATTACTAACATTAAACTTTCTTAATTCATACTGATACAGACCAAGGTAAATATTAGCATATGTGGGTCAAACTAACAGTAATTTAAAGAAAGAAGGGTAAGAAAAAATGTGCATATAGTGTGTATATATATAGGATATATATATGTATTTATATAGGATTGCAGTGTCAGAGCTAATGGCAAAGAACCATTTCTGATCCAGTTGCCTGGGTATAAATTTATTAGCTTTATTAACAGAGAGGGTGATACCTCTGATGAACTCATGGAATCAGGGCAGGCTATGTCCTTAATAGATTTCTATTTTTTTCTTTATTCAGGTCAAATTCCTATGGCAACTGTTTCAATGTAGCTCTCTCCATTTGCTTTACAATTCATATATACATATTAAATGATGAGATTTCATCTTTTTAGTTTTTTGATAATTTTCTGTTGGCAAATCATGTCAGAATGAACAAAAAGTTTGGAACAAGTGGAAAAGAGAGAAATCCAAAGTAAATATCTGGGGGAGAGACAGAAGGGAGACAGTGAAATGAGAGCAATCCATACGCCAAGTAAGGAGGAGGTATCTGACTGGACCAAGAGGATCCCTATTAGCCTGAAATCACTTTAATGTTGGCAGGAGGAGGTGAAAACAAGGAAAATGAGCTCAGCATGGCTAGATCTGCCCTTTGGCAGAAAACTGTCAGATGTCATTGGTCAGATTCAAAGCGAGGTGACAGAGTTAGACAAATCAAGACCTCTTGAAAAAAAAAATACTGATAGCTAGTCTCTTCCAAAGGGTCAGCTTGTTTAGAGAGGACAAGGACAACTCTTCTTGTATTTTTTCTTGTATTCCTCATTGAGCTTAGACCTTTAAGGCAGAGCCTGTGTCAGGTTGCACATTATGTTCTTGCTATTTTCAGCTGCATGCAAGTTTCCCAAATGTGTATTTTTCTGAGTACTGATGCTATCTCCCTTAAATTTTGCAGATGACGTTTCTGAGCCACCTATGGGTCCATAGTTTGTAAAGTTCTCAGCAAAGTATTTTAAACAACCACTTAAGAAAAAAAATGAAAATATCAGATGAAAATCTCTGATATCATCAAAATGCTCTTCTCATTACCACACAACATCCACACATCAAGATCCCACTTCAAGACAGACTTCCTATTCAGAAAGGGAGTTTAAAACCAACTGAGATTGAAAGGATTGCCACAAAGGTTCTCATTTATCAGTGCCAAAGTTTGATGTTACTCAGAATAGGTCTATTTTGTGCAAAAGTTTTCTTTCCAAATTAACTGCAGATAAGAGTGATGAGAATGACCAAAGTGCAGAACAGCTTTCATATAAGGAATATATAAATATATTTTTACTTTTCAACCTGGAGAAGAGACAACTGAGTGTAGCGTAACAAAGAAGATGAACAGGGAACAGCTATTCCCTGCCCACTACAGTACAAGATCAAGGGGTATCTATCAGGTACTATGTTCAAATATACAACATATTGTTAACTGCTGGTCTTATCCCCACAGACTTTCCAGCTGTCTATCAAAGGGTCCAAAAGTGATTGGACATGTTCATAGACGATAATTCTGTCTTGGGCCATTAAACACAAATGTACCACCTCTGAATCAAGAAGCCCATTAATCCTATTTTCTAGGAAACCGTAAGGGTGTATTGACAAAATATTACTGTATGCTTGCCCTTTCCTTACACCCTTCCCCAGGTTGCTCAGTATCCATAGAGACAGAACACTACAGGATGACATGGGTTTTTTTTATATCTGTCACTTAAATCCAGAATTTCTTTAATGTGAAACTCCTGTAACAAAAGACCAATAAAGTACATCTCCAGGCCTCCACAGAATACAGCTCCATGAGGAAATTTCAGTCCTTTCAGCACTGTGCCCACATGTATCCTCCTAGATAAATGCTAACGTTCATTAATTTGTTAGAATTTTATTTACATGTCTACAGTGACAAAAAACCCAAAACGATAGAAGCATGATGAAACATTTTTTAGCAGAGCCAAATTCCTACATATGCTTTTGCTTTTTCCTAAGAAGTCGTGTATCTGTCTTCAGCAGGACTTCTATCTTGCTGAAGGTAAGCAACTTCACTGTTGACTAAGCCGGGACTTGAGAAAAAAGGAAATTTGCCACTGACATCCAGTGTCAGAAAAGATGGCTTTAAGTTCCAAGTAGCGATAGGCTTCAGCAACACAGAGGCCTTTTGACTGCAGCTGAAGATTTGCTATTTATTCAACAATTACTGATATAATGAAATTCCAATATATATACACACAATACCAAAGCAACCTGTCAACAGAAGCAAACAGCAAATTTTCAGAGAAAACGTAAAGAAAACCTACTTGTAGTTTTTAGTTTATAGTCAACCATTTTTCTGCTAAAAAAATGAATGGCACTTAACAATAAGCACTTTTTAATACCACATATTTTCTTGTCACTATTTGTCCAAATGAAGAATGGATCCAGTTCCAGAAGGCAGTCTTTTCTAACATGCCAAATAACTGTATTGCTGTTCCATGTTCCATATTATTAGAACCACAGAATGAATCATAGAATAGTGTGGGTTGGAAGGGACCTTAAAAATCATCTAGTTCCAGCCTCCTGCAGGGACACTTCCCAGTAGATGAGGTTGCTCAGAGCCCCACCCAACCTGCCCTTGGACACTTCCAGGGAGTGGACATCCACAACTTCTTTGAGCAACCTGTGCCAGTGCCTCACCACCCTCATCATCAGCATTGTTATCCTCTTAGTCTTTTTTCTCAGGAACAGTTGATACTATTTGCTAGTACACTACCTGGGACACAGTTCCACAAAACACAGACTAGAGGTGAGATGTCCCCTTGATTTCATTGTAGTACAGAGTTCATATATTTAGCCCTGAATTGTTAAGCTTCAATACAAACACTGGTGAGGTAAAAAACCACAGAGATATACATGTTTGCATTAAGTAACAAATTCACTGTGTGCCTGGAAATATACTGCATACATCCTGGTTGATATTATTTATAAAATGTATTCAACAATACAGAGAACTTGATTTATGTGAAAGGTTGATTACAATGTAATTTATAGTTGTGGAGTTTTAAGGACTAGAAATGGTAATAGTCATTAACTTTTAACACCAGGAACAGGCATGATTGTAATAGGTGCCACTGAAATATGACCAAAGACCAGAGCAACAAAAATGTTTACTATTTTTTTTATTGAGCTAAATACAGCTTCAGTGCTGCCAAGACTTATATGTACATAATTCAATTAATAGAATTATGTACAGTGAACAGTCCCATTCATTTCCACAGAACTACCCTCTGTCTGTATAATTCAGGGTATGTCTATTTAAAACCAGAATCTGGAGAAAAATATTTCATATCAAAAAAAAGTCAAGATGACATAAGATGATACAGGTTAATATAGTTTATATTAACGATTAGTCTAATTAATTATATTGGTATCTTAGTCAGAACAAATAGATACAGTGGGACATGGTAAGTTTAACTAAAATATTTTATTTTACCATTACTGTCTTTAAGCAAATCAGACTAAAGACATTTCAGCATTAACTACTGAAGGTGCTCATGAAATATTCAGTCATCCAAAAAGGAATGATGTCATGCAGAAGGTCAGATTAGACCCGGAAATGTATCTTTTGTAACACATCCCACAAAATGCTAATGACTTGGCAAATGGCAAAACAAAAATATCTCTGATTTGGAGAGCTGCAACATAGAGCTAAATACATCAATTCATTAGATCACGATAATAAACATTATGAGAAACATTTCTAGCCTGTGGTACATTTCTGATCAGGACCAATTTCTTAAGGATTTGGGTGTAGAGGTTCTGGGTCGCGTTGTTTGGTTGTGTTTTCTTGGATGCTTTCATTGGTTTCACTAATTGGAACCAGTTGATCCTTTTTCCTGTGTATTGATTTTTTTAAATCCTAGCAGTTAACAATGATTCTAATGTATCATAACACTTTAGACCTTAATCATATAGTGGGGCTCTTGCTTGTAGCTTTTGTTTGAGTTTTAATTAAGAAGACCTTGTGTCTCAAAGCCTGAGCTGGGTTTTTAATTGCTAGTATGTATATCACACAGACTTCAAAAGAAATAAAATATGTTTATAACAGAGAGCACAAAGGAGAGCTTTGAAATGTCTATAGCCATACGAAGCGACATAATTAAAAACCTCTGAGTGCCTCTGTGATATAAGACTCATATATATTTATTTATACATATTTATAAGGCAGAGTGTTATATACCCTTAGAATTCATGAGAAAGAAATTTCAGCAATTATACTGGGAAATAATTACTGCAAATCCAGACTACAGTGTTGGTCAGGGCTACAGGAAAACATCAGACTTTTTTCCTTGAAACAGTCTTCACATTTGATATAGTGCACCAAGAAACACCCAAGAGCTTATCTGTGAAGAAAAATTTTACAAAATGGAGGCAAAAATAGCATTTTAAAATGTTTTGTAAATCATGTGTATTTTAAGAAAAAATTTAATTCACTGTAAAAACACAGAAGCCATAACTTTCTCAAGGATTCATTCATGCAGAACTCTCTCCAAGACTACTCCAGAAATGGATAATGATCCAGTACTAGATTCAAGCAGTTGTGCCTCACTGTTCTCTTCCAGTCATTTATGCACACATGAAAAAATACTCTTAGAAAACATCTCTTATCATCTCTCCTGCTTCCTAATACCAGGAACAAATATAATTCTCGGTATTGTTTATAGCGTATCTTACAAGGACTCTATCAAGGGAGTGAAGTTGCTTCACTTTACTAAATTCACCCTTTCCTAGGAAAGAGGAATGCTGCCTCCCACCCATCCAAACAGTCTGAGGCCATTAAATGTGTACAGGTCACAGAAAAAGGGAGACTGAGGCTCTTTTTTAATAAAGCAGCAAACAGAAAAGGGGAAGAAATAAGCAAGGGAAAATATAATGCAAAGAGCCTTCTGTATTGGATAGAGCTACGGGCATCAATCACTCCCCTTCCCAAAATAGAGAATACTGTACAAAGGCAGCATGTGACATTCAAGTCACAATGCCTATAAATATAGATAGTTCCAGTTGTAAACACCACCAATGGAAGCCAGCGAACTAACCTGCAACACAGTAGTCAGTGACCCAGGAGTCACTCTTCTGTAAGACTGCTAGACCAATTCTGACCCTTTCACGATAACATCATCGCTTAAGTTACTTAAAGACTGACCTTTCTCATTTGATCTTCAAAGACCCTGCATGCTGAGAAAGACCATTGCAGGCTATTTCAGTAGGACAACTGCCTGATACATGCAAGACTATGCTATTCCAGAGATTTATATTTGGAACAGAAACAGAAAACTTAAAACAGACTCTGTATAGTGATAAATGATGCTACTCTGCCTAGCTGTGGCTGCTGAGAAAACACTAGATAACCAAGCAACAAAAATATGTGCAGTGAGGGAGGGTGAGGAGGGAACACTGTGCAACCAAATTTCTAAAAACTTAGAAGATTCCTATAATCCTTTGTTTATTCAAATACATGATAACAAAAATTAGAATGAAAAGTATTTCCTATTTTTTGTACCAAAAAAAAAGAAAAGAAAAAGAAAAAGATGCTGCAAAAGCCAGACATAAGCCTAACAAACAGCTTGAATACCTTAAAGAAATGTATTTGCGTGCACACACTGACAAACAAAATACAATGACATGATTTGCATAGGCTGCTGTGGGGTTTTTTCCAGGTGAGCAGGTCATTTGACTCAGCTCAGCTGCTTCCTAGCCCTTTGAAAATTTGACCTGCATGTTTCGTTTATAAACATATCAAATGAACAAGCAGACTTATTTAACCACTGGAATTTGGCTACAAAGCATTCTGCCAAATGTTCCTCTGAGTTTCATGCAACCTCCCTGAAGTCAATGGCTTGTTTGGATGGAACTCAAGGAAGAAATGGGAACATTATCAATAACTGAAATCTTAATCAAGAAACTCAGAAAAAGCAGTTTTACAAAGGAAACATGCTATGGAGAGAAACTGTGACCATGAACAATCCCACTTAAAGAAAAAACAAATTATTCACTGTTAGTTACTTTTTTATTGGCTTCTGTTGATTGAATTAATGGATATATTTTATAATTACATCTTGATTAACACTATTGTATTCTAAATAGAAGGTAAAGCAAGAAAATACCATTTTTGTTTGTTTTCCTCAGCCAATTCTGTTTTCTTCCTGTCTATGTGCTTCCCAAACATGAATAGAAACAGTTTGTGTCAGTGGTACTTTTTTTTCCTGCTTTCATCCTTTTTCCTGGCACTGATTCTTAGTGAACTGCATTCCCACCACCAAGATGCTAGTCTTTCACTGAAGGGGGAAGGCTGTGCTTGTGCAGACATAGAGGAAGACTATGTGCTCAGGTTATCCTTAGCCAGGACAACGCCTTCGCTCTAAAATAAACAACTCCCAGTAACAGTCAGTGCAAAGAGCAGTCCCTCACAGGACCACACCTCACTTTCTAACAATCAAGACTTCTTTTTTCCCCCAGTGATCTCATTTATTTATTTTTACTGCATCGCTTCATATCTTTAAGTTAAACTCTCAGTAATATGAGCAGAAAGTCTGCACAAAAGCCAAAAATATCAGCCAGTTAAACTGATTTAGAATCTAATGAAAATTAAGGAAAAAATATTTGACCTTCCAAATGAGACATATTTTCAAAAGTAGTTCTTTCAGACCTCAGCATGCCCTGCCAGTTACCTAACTGGAAATTAATTCAGCAGTATGACAATGAACTTCATGATTTGGAGATCTATCACCTTGAACACTGGAAAGATTTTGTTTTTTAAAGTATGCGTCCTTGGCAGATTACAGATTCTCTCTGGTTCCCTCACTTTGTTTTACTTCCTTCTTGTAACCTGTTTTTCATGTTGCAATGTGCTAGATTTGATGGGTTTCTTTTTTTACTCTGAGGTAATTTAAGGCATGCAAATACTAATATGAGTTAATACCAGGCTATGAGGTTGACAGTGATTTTACCAGCTAACTGGCCTGGAGACAGTGGCTAGGCCATTGGTTTGGGAACCCAAAAGGAAGGAGTCCTACCCCAGACCAGCCACTGTTCCTGTTTATGTAACTCTGCACCTTGTATTCTTCTTCTACAAAATGACACTAATGTCTTTGTCAAGAGGTTTGAATACCATAAGTGTAAAGCACAACGTAAGAGCAATCATAATTTGTCTTCCATGTTTGCATATGCTTTTCTGTATTGTTGCCTGTTCATGTCAAATGCAGTTGCAGCAGCAAAGATTCAGTACTGCATCTTGCTGGAAGTCACATAGCAGCACAGAGGAATACTGCAGACATTAAGACAACTTAGAGATAGGTTTCTAGGGACGAGACATAAGAAGTTGTGGAAGCTGACTCAATGACTGTCAACAGAGAAAACTGGTGATCCTAATCAGGTGATCTTTTTTCTACAGCTAATAGCCCATAGCCACAGAAAAGGTAGGTGAATGAGTTGAAAATTCTTCCAACTCTGAGTGAGAATGCTTTGTAGGTAGATGAGAAAGGGGTTAGTAGCAAGAACTCTACCCATTCACTCTGCAGTGAATATATATACTAAGTTTTATAATAGGAGGAATAATATAAATTCAGAAAAATATACTCTTTTTTTTTAAGTGAAGCCTCATGAAAAAGCATTTTGTGCCATATAAAAGAATAAAGAATATTATTCTGCATTGTTAGAGATCCCACCTCTTTTAATTTTGATTCACTAATAACATTCAAGTAGTTTCTATTTAAAGACTAAGTAGCTATATTGTGCAATTAATGGACAAACTAGCATTCAATGTTTTCCACACTATTAAGAGACAATACAGCTTTAAATAGAATGTGATTCCAAGACATAATTTTGTTGGATTTTATTGCAGACAATTTTAGCATGTTCCTGTAAAACCACATAATATATTTCTGCCACTGATATTAATATAGGATTTCCTACCTGCCTAATATATATGCTTTGATATAATTCTACCAAAAAAATCCCCAAAACATTCCAACAGAAGAATTCAACAGATATTTGTCATGAATCAGCCAAAAGAACCAATTATGACTTAATTATTAAAAAGAGCTTATCTTTCATTTGTATGTACAATCAAAAAAATTCTTACATTTATGGTAGGGAAAAATGTAAAAATCTAACCATCAGCTTTCACTGAAGAGTTGTCTCTTTTTTTTTCTTTTTCCCTCTCTAGTAAATATTCATTAATAATACACATGATTCTTTGTTTCCACGTTTGTAATTGAAATTTAATAAAATTGTAGCAATGACAAGAAATAAATCTTAGGTACGTTGTATACACCTCAAACATGCCTTGAGACCCCTTCCCACAGCACAAAAATACCCCATCTTTTTGATTTGTTGATTAATCAATAAAGCTGAATTCCTTCTCACTAAGAAAATCCATGGAAGAATTGATGGGTGTGGAAAAACACTTCAGGTTTTCTACACAGTACTTAACGGTCAAGAGAATTCCACTAGGTTGCTGGTTCAACAAATCTTGCAAATACTGGAAAGTACCATCTATCTATGCAATAAAGCCTGCACAAATTCCAGTAGGTCCCAAATTTCATCCAGAACTGCTCTCTCTCCACAGGAATAGCATGAATATAAACAAATATTCAGGTTTTTTTCCAAATTTTGAATCAAAGATTTATAACAGTAATCACACAAGTACCCCCTTTTAGAATCTGAAAGCAGTTTCCACATATAATTTATGTAACTGGAAAGAAAAAGTACCCAAGTACTAGCAACTCCACGGTTTCAAGATGTTTCTTCCTCTGACCACAGAGATAATATAGCTAAAGTCCAGGAACTAACACAACGAACCTGGCCTTTGTGACAGCATCCTCGATACTACCCTATAACTGATAGACTCTATTTATTTGGCAGATGCATCCATCATCTTAAAGATAGACATGAAAAAACAAGGTGGGTTGAGAGGAAAGAGGAAAGCACCCTCTAGTTATGATTGTTATTTCTGTTATTTCTATTAATTTTTCCAAACTTAAAAAAAAAATCCTTAAAATTTGATGTAGTGAGGTACCTTTAATTTCTCCAAGGAGATCACTTGTATTTAATTTTTCCATCTTCTCCTTCCAGTCTTTAGAAAGTAGCTTTTCCATGCAGGATGAATCTATTTAAAAAAAAAAAAAAAAAAAGGCATTTTCAAATATATTCTCACGTATCAGAAAAATAGGTGCTACCTTCATTTTAAAACTGTTCTTCCTGTTCTAGTTGGACCAGAGTTTCAAAGGGAAATGAACTTGTAGCCAAGCGGAGTTCTTATTTAACTGCATTTTAAATCCAAAGTAATTCCACTGAGGTTAATGGAGTTACTATAGATTTAACAAGGGTCTAATTGAAAGAAAAACTTCATTCAGGATTTATGCATGCTAACTGCCAATTTACATGCATAGATTGCCAATGTATATACAAATTCTGTCTTTTTCATTTGAGAATGATTGTAGACTCGAAATTATACAAGAAGATATAGGAGCTTTTTTTGGAAATTTGGCACATAGTGACATCTGAAACCCATTTTTATACCCATGTCAATGAAAAAGTTATTCATATGTCTCCATGGAATTCATAAAAGCACTCTACATATTGGATGTTCACAGTTTCTCGGTACACTATAAACAACATGCAATGATTAGAAGATAGGCCTTCATAATTTGAAGTTCAGAACATATTTCAAGTCTTTGCCCAATCTGGGAGGCCTTCTGCAGGCAAAACTATCACTCAAGTCATTACACTTTGTAATGAAGACATTACACTAGCAGAAAGTAGAAAAGTGGCCTTAGTAAGTTTCTTATGATCAGACCATGATTCCAGTAGAAAATCTGATATTGAGCAAAAGAAATTTCAATAAAATTTAGTGGTTAATTTAGGAACTGAAAAAACCTAACTGTTTCTTAAGTCTAAATTATACATAAGCTCCCAGATAACTTATAAAAGGTAATTTTTAAGATGGAAATTCTTATGACTGATGTTTAGCTCCAGAATTTTATGACTTTAAGAACCGTAATTCACATTTATAAACAATTATCAAGGAAACTTACACACCATTGAACAGTAATTTTCCCTTACTAGTTAGCAATAATAGAACCTCCATTAAATACTGTGCATTTTCTTTCACCAGTAGACAGACACATTAACAGTGTTTATGCTAAACACCTTGGAATCTTTAGGCCCAGTTTAGTAAGATATCAAACCCAGTATTTACAGGAAGCTCTTTTCCTCTATTCTTTGCAACGAGTCTTCACTGCAAGGCCACCTATCACTCTGGGTGGTGCTGAGCATGTTGTTTCTTAGTGCACACCCAGGGCACTGCCATACACATTCTCTTGTTAGAAACTCTCCTAGCAAGCTGCTGTTTGTGCAAGATCAATTTGCAAAACATTTTCTAAATAACTAATAATGTACCAAATTTTGACAACATTTGCACTGAGCCCACTCCACTCACTTATGAATTATTACTGGGGTGTACCTGAAGGCAGAACTCAGCCTAATATCTTCTGCTAAATTACAGCAGATTAATGCCAAATTGTGGCACAAATTCCCATGTCAGCAGTCCCATCAGAAGCACTCACACAAGTGAAAACAGAAGCATAAACCCCAGATTAAGAATGGCAACACAGATCACATCAATGCAATCGGTAACAGTTTGGTCCACTTCAGAGGATTCTAAAAATACTCAGAGGGAGGAGAAGTATTCAACGAGGTCACAAAAGGAGGAGTGGCAAATCATATTTGTAGGGCACAAGTAGCTCCAGCCTCAAAAATTCACGTTAGCATCACTCATTTGAAACAAAAGAACAAATAAACCAAAAAAAAGCCCCCCCGCCCCCAACCCAGCTGAAAGCAAACCAAATTGTAACTATGAAAAGATCAAAGATCAGGTTTTAATTGCAACACATTTTCACCGTGCAAGCCTCTGTGGAAAGACAACACGGCTCGTAAATGTTTTTGAAGTAATATTTCAGTAGAAAAGCTAATTTATTTACTAATTATATCTTTCTATGAAAGAGACAAAATTAAGGAGCTGTAAGTTGCAATAGGCAGTGTTAAAATACTTGTTATATAATAACAATTTACTTTTAACAATAACAGGCACTTATTACTCTTATGAGTTCTGGACTGATAATAGAAGAATCAAGAAATAACCATCAATTATCAATAGAACATTATAATTTGTCCTTTTTTGTGATATCATCATTTGTTTAAAAAGATGTTTCTGTGTTTCTCCCCTGCCAAAATTTCAGACCCCTCATCCCTGAAGAAAAGCTTTAGAATTTTATCTAGAGTTCATAATGTTAGCTTTAAGTTATGCATTCTACTGCTTTTTAACTAAGATGTTTTCTTCAATTCAAACAAAGAAGGAAAAACATTTAATTTTCTTTTTTTAAAGAAATAATTAGCATATCACAGGAACTGATAAAACACTTTCCTCAAAGGACTTGCTTTATTTCTTCTCTTACTGTTCTTAAGAACACCCATGTTTATCTGCAGTGTTCTTACATTACATAAGGGCAAAAAGCATTTCTAAAGAGAGACAGAGAAAGAACTGGAATGGAAAGCAGGTCTATTTGTGTGCCTTCTTTTTCATATAATCATATTGCTAGTTACAATTTTTATCTGTATAAATGAAGGAAAAAATCCCAAAGAAACATTTCTTTAAACATCCCTTTCTCATTCAAAATCTGTGTTATAGATCCGACCACCAGTTTATAGCTACTGTATTTTGTTACTGGGAGGAGAACAAAACATACAATGAGCTTTTTAATAAAATTTTTTATAACCTTGTAGAAATAGCTCTTTTGAAATTCTCGTAAATTTTCAGTTAGCAGGTTTAATCTGTACAGATTTTAGAATTTAAAATAATAATATGTGTCAAAGCTCTCTGGAGGTCCTCCACATTAGACATGAAACTAAATATAAAGGCTTCTACTTGAAAGGCATGTCTCCCTTCAAGTTCTATATTCTGTGTTCACAAACACACATTTTAAAAAGGCTTATGAATCAGAAAGGAATTTTTTTTCTCTTTCTGTACTGAAAATTAATTTTTACGCAAATATAAAATCTGCAAAGATATCCTCTGCCATCAGCAAAATGTCTTCATCCCTATTGATTCATTTCCTGATTGGATTCATTACAGAAACAAAACATCGACTCAGAATCCAGTGTTGAAAACTGAAGAAGCCCAAATTCACGTCTGCACTGCACTGCTCTCCCTGCACTGAGGCTCTGCCTCAGCACCATTCCAAAACCTGGATCCTGACATTTTCAAAATTCAGAGGTATTCTTGTTAAAAACAATTATAAAAGAAGCAAAGGAAGAAATTAGCATTTATACATTTTAGTTCTTCTCACTGACTTTATAAACCACAGTTGGGCTTATGCCACAAAGTAGCATATTTTGTACTGACATGTAAGGTCAACCTCATGAAGCTTCACTGGAGCAATTTATTATATTAACAACACACTGCTTCTCAGCCTTCGCGTTCTTCTCTTGTGAATTAGGAAAAAATTTCTTTCAAGGACAGCAAACAGGTTAAGTATAATTAGACAGAGCTGACTAAATGGTATCATTGAGTATTATTTAATATCACAGTTTATTACATACTTTGTTAGCGATGTTAATTGTAGACTAAAGGAGTTTAAAGTACTGTGAGAATCTTGTTAAACATGACAGTTTTGCAAGGGTGAATGAGAAGAGGATGTTAAAAGATAAATAAGCAGGGAAAAAAAAAAAAGCTGAGAAAAAAAAAAAGCCTAGGTGTTAGATGAAAAGGATCTCTCCACAATGACAAAGCATCGATGAAAAGAATTAACATTTGTCCATTGGGTAATCAATCAGTCATGGAATGGATGGAATCCAGCTCTTTGTTGCACGACTGGTGATGGAGAACGAGTGTGTTAGCTATCGCAGCCAAGCTCTCACGTTCTTCTGACTGAATGAAAGTCATCTTGTTCCTCTCAAGGAGAGTGTTTGCCTCTTGTCTCTTCCATATTCTTCCCTTTTTTTTTTCTCCTTTTTGCAAATTTCACTTTCACAGTCTTCAACAAGTTAGCAACCCCAGCTATAGCGTACATGAATACTGTATGACCTTACAGTGCCCTGCACCTATCCTCATTGATTTTTGGGGGGGTTGTTGCTTTATCCTTTTTTTTTTCTTTCTTTTTTTTTCTTTTAATTCACTGAAGTAGCCTCTGATTACTTTCTTTGAAATACAGATACAAAAAAACACACAAAAAACAAACTAAAAAAAAGCATTCATGCCATGTGTGTGTTTTTGTTTTTTATGATAAAGTCATACATAAAAGAAAGCCTAAATGTGAGAGTGCAGCAGCAAAACTTCAAAGCACCGACTGTCAGACATTATTATTTCAAATCAGCTTTGACTTTTTGAGATTTAATAAAACACTATAGTACAGACTGGCATATTTATAACACCTATACCAGTGATCAACTGAACTGTCTTATTCTTGCTACTGTGCAGTGCCTTGTTATTTCTGTTCTAATAAGCTTCCCTCAAAACCTGTTGTAACAATACTGCAAACTGGTAATTAGCGACGCGAGTTGGAAAACGGGAGTTGTTTTGCATACAATTCTTTTTGAATACATACATTACTTTGTGACAGAAGACAAAAGCACATTGATTTATTAATAATGATTGCAAATACATAGCAAGTACATAAACAATACAGAAATATAATTCAAATCAAAGGTATAGGTGACATTTCTACAATCATCTGAACTGTTACATCTCAAGATGTAACTGGGAAAGAAGAGGAAGAGGAATTAGAAATGAGGGATACGACAGGAGAGGCTGTTCTAAAAGGTGATCAGATCCTCAGTAGGAACAGAATTATCTTCTTTTCTGCATTTTAGAAGAGTACAACAGAGTCAGTGGCATTTTTGTCTCTATTTTGGAACTATAGTTACACCCCATAACAATTTAGTAGATATTGTTAAACATCTAAAACCAGGATTTCTCCAAGCTTTGGGGTTATATAACAGTAAGGAAGCTCCCCCATGTCTAATGTTCCATATTCTCTAAGCTACTCTCATTACACTTATTGGCCTTCAGCTCCACAGGAGAAAAGGTGTCCTTTGGATCAGCCTTTGTCAAATGAGTTAAAGTGCCTCATTCAAGTTTATGTCACAAGAAAACCAGCACAAGTGGAATTATCCTGTCAGCACCTATGAAATATTTGTTAGGGAAAAAGTGTTCTGTGTTGGTTTTTATTCTCTGAAAGAGTGTTAAATAAGATTATGAACTCACTGGGACAGATAGTTGGCCTACTGCATGGGAGAAGAGCTGCTTTTTCCCTCCAAAACCAAATAAGCTGGAAATAAAAACATTACAGTGACTACCACGCGGTTGCCCTGTTCCCTATTGCACCTTTGCACTTCGTGCCTCAAGTGCAAATGTGCTTTTTCAAGTAGGTAAAGTCAAGGACCTGACATCTAAAATTAATAATAACACCACAATCCATCATGCATCTGAAGAGCAAGGTTTGTTCCAGTCTTCTTCACAGAAAACTGTATCTTGTTCCAAGTAGAAAAAAGTAAGTAAAATAAGTACTTTATTATATTCCTGAAAAGAATTTAGATTTGCCCTAGTCAGTGTGAGTTACTTAGAATTAAAATAAAGTATCAGGTCCATTGGTGCTATTATTAGATCTGTTCATAAAATATGTGAATTATTCAGAAAAATAAGTATATTTTTAAAAAATCTGCTTACAAATTTTAATACACCTGTATTGGGACCTTTGATTAACTGATCTGAGTGCATAAGAGCTTGCTTATAGGCCTTTTGTGAGTACACTGCCCACCATATTTCTTGATGTAAAGAGCCACCTAGAATAGATCTGTATCATAAGCATATTTCCTAATTTTCACACTTCATATAATGTATTTTTAAATAATATGCAAACTCTGACATTTCATTATCAAAGGGAAGGGGGAAAGGTTAATTTAATTCACTTTGAAAGAACACAGTTTTATAATCTAACAATTCAAAATTAAATTAAGGACTTTACATTTACATTCATGATTTCAGAAATAAGAATATAACTTAACCATGACTATCAGAAACTTAACTGATGTATAGCACTATCCTTTTTTCATCCAAGGATGTAAAGTTTCTGTAATGTAACTAAAATAGATTCTTTGTTGCCATAGTTACTTTTTTCTTCTTTCAAACACAAATTATCATTTTCTGTTTCAATAAACTTTAAATAAAAGAAAAAGAGACAGCAACAATACAAAACTAATCAAAAATCAGCCTGAAGGCTTAACATCCATAGCTGCAATGTACTATCACTGGCTCTTGCTCATAAGTAGCTTGGCTTCAATCTGGCTGTCAGCTGAGAGGCAGGTCAGGGGAATCTCAATCTCATCCTTCTCAATTTCCATACTGTTCTCATACAGTAATTAACTGTTGTGGTCTCACAGAAAATTAAAATCTAAGGCATTTCAGATATGTCGTTAGCCAGTGAACGGATTTCTTTGGCCAACTTCTCAAGAATTTCTTAGTTTAATAAGCTTTCAAAAGGCAAGTTCTTGAAAAATAAAAATATAATCATAACACAAAAATGAGCAACATGATATTTTAAACAGGAAAACCTGCTAATTCCTTTTGCTACATTTACTGCAAAAGAAAAGAAAAAAAAAAAAAGAAGGAAAAGAAAAGAAAAGAAAAAGAAAAAGAAAAAGAAAGAAAAAGAAAAAGAAAAAGAAAAAGAAAAAGAAAAAGAAAAAGAAAAAGAAAAAGAAAAAGAAAAAGAAAAAGAAAAAGAAAAAGAAAAAGAAAAAGAAAAAGAAAAAGAAAAAGAAAAAGAAAAAGAAAAAGAAAAAGAAAAAAGACAAGACTCCTACATTCTATTACGTAGCTAAGTAATTCTGGCCAGTCGCTTACTCCCTCCCCTCAGAGTGATTAGTTTCTATCCACCTCTTTGTCTGCCGTGCTTATGGATTTCTGATCACGAATTAGAACTTGGTTCTGATTCTCAGTGCAACGTGTGGGCAGAACTGTAAAACCAGAAAGGAAAAATAGGAAGACAGAAAACAGGAGCAAAGATGCCTACCTAAACATAATTACATGCACACGGCAGTCAGCTCACAGTAGATGTTTTCTTGCAGGAGCAATAATGGAAGTGCTACCTAACGTTACAGTTTTGTTTAGGACAGGGAACCAAGTAAATCTGCCAACTGCTGTACATTTTTTCACAGTGACAAGATTTCCACAATATGATAAAATTAGAACCGTAAGAGCTTGGAGAGCTCTCTTAACTTTTAATTAAAACTCTCCAAGCTCACTAAAAATAATTAGGCATTAAAATGTTCTGCTTTTCCTCTGAATTCATTTGCACTACTTGAATGGTCTAGATCTTGCATGAAACAACAGACATTCTAAACAGAAACACTGGAATTTAACTGGGAGTGATTTCCAGACCTGTTTTCTGTGATGTGGCTAGCAGGAAAAACTGTGGAGAGTCTGAAGCTTGTACCAATTCTGCCTAAAATGGCTTGTTTCCACAGGAGTTCTCTAGTGCAAAGAGCATCTGCGCTCAGCAAAATGCATCCTGCTCAGTGCAAAACTCAGATAAAAAGCAGCTTGAATTTTACAGAAAGAATAACCCAAGTTAGAGTTCTGACCTTTATTTTTATTTATTTATTAAAAAGCAGAACCTTTAACCTTGCAAATGTTTTTGTTCTCTTAAAATAACTCATACAATGCTATATGCCACACTATTTTTAGAAAAGCAACAAGAGAAAGCATGCTTTTCCCATACAGCCGGGCACTGATATAAACATCAACACAGATGCTCTGTGAGAGCGAGCTGGACTTCTCAAGCACTTGATCATTAAGGAATGCACCAACTGGTTTAGATAATCTCGTGCCAGCTCCAATTCTGCTCCACACTCCCCTTTGGGAGTGGCAAATCTTGTCCTGCTCCTAATTTTTCATTTTACTCACTCCTCCATTCTCTTTTTTTTTTTCCTCTTCCCAGAACAGAGGGAAAAAGGCATTGTGTGCCAAGCAATGCAAGACTAGAATCACTTCCCCAAACAGAGCAAAACTTTCAGACAATTAACCCTCCCCTCTTCTTTCAGATAAATTACTAAGTATAAAATGCAATCTGTTTCCTTTGTTTACTCAATATGAACAATTTGTAAATGACTCAAGGATAAAATTCAGAAAATGTTGTGCTAAATTAGAACCATTATAAACATGCTAATGACTGCTCAACTAAAACATGCAGGATCAGTGTGAAGAAATATATTTAGTTCCTGTGAAATACAGTTGTATTGCCACAGAACTATTTGGTCACTTAATTGTATATGATTACTTCAGGAAAATGTTAATTTCATGAACACTGCACTAGACGATACACTGCGTATGTCAAAAGGAGCTTTCTCAAATGTCACTGTAATTGCTTGGATGCAATGTTTTGGCATATTAGTAGAAGAGAAATATCTTTTAAGTCTGTTGAAATTACACATACATTTCATTCCTCCACTTAAAGTTTCCCTTCCATTATAAGCTATATTTTACTGTTAGATTGCCTGTATTCATTGAAGTACACATCACTGCCTTATTTGCATTACAATGCTAGTATACTGTCGATTAGATGTAATCACCTATTCCCTAAGTATGTGCACCTCTCTTCACTTCCCAACCGAAAATATAATACTGGCAGGAGAGGCTTGGGCTTTACACAGCAGCAATCAAGGACAGTCAGGAAAAGGGGAGCACAATTTCCTTGCAATTCCTGGCCAAACGATTACTTAAACTGACACAATAAAGGAGAATGATACTCTTGCTTTCCTGTCTCTTACCATGTATCAGCAAAATAAGTAAATCAATAGGATTTGTAATATTTGTTATTTTGCAAAAGAAGAAAGTTGTCTTAATGGAAGCAGATCTCAAAATCTTCACTACTTTTCTTTGGTTCCACATCTTCACATCTTTCTGTATTGACCAGCTCTAGAAGATCAATTTTTCTTTTTTCTCCTCAGAGTGGAAAAGCAGAACAGACTGAGCCAATATTTTAGCCAGAACTCATCAGCATAGCTCCATCAAAGTTCTAATAGATTTGAAATTTCTCCCAATATTTTGCCTAATTATTCTTTCTCTTAATCTCATACCTCCATTCCTTGTTATACTCCTTTTGTAAGGCTAAACAATTAACTTTTATCTTTGGCATCCACTCTTTTCAAACACTTGTGAGTTGAAGTGACATTCTTCTCATTATTTCTCAAACAAACTATTGAGAAGTTAATCTTTAAATCTTTCTTTGTTATGGTGCTCTGGAACAAATCATCTATCGTATGGTCCCTGGACATATAGCATCTTTCTTTCACAAATAATTACCCTAGCACCTCAAGAAGTTGCAGACTGCATGTCAGCCCATATTTGGCTACGTGCTACACCCACTCACTGGACTCATTAAAGACAAGGGGGAAGATTTTATTTTCTCTTAACATTGCACAGCTCTCCAGATTCTCATACCAAGCTGAAGCAAGCAGAGGATCCTTCAATTTAAGACATAACTAGCAAACCCAGGCATTTGTGTCAGTGCATCTTCTCCTATTAAGTGCAATGCCAAATAACTACCTTATCACCTTAACAAAGGAGAAATTCATAGAATGACTGTGAAAATATTAGTAAAAGTTTAGGGGTGTAAAACCACCTGAAGCACAAGGTAATAGAAAAATACAAGTGTGCGTAACCTCCACAGCAGGTTAGCTTGCAGAGTGGTGGGGGCGAGGGGACTTCCTGAAAAGCAAGAAAAATCTGTTTCTATTAAACTGATTAATGTTCCTCGGAAAATTTGTGACACCAGATGATTTATGAACAAAACATGGATGATTCAAAAGACCTCTATTTTGTTCCCCCAAATCATGTTCTACTCATTACCCTAATAATGCAGTAATAAACATCTGTTTAATGATTTGAAGGCTTCTTAATATTGTGTATAAAAATCTTAACTCAGCTTTTACATAAAATATTCTGAAATTAAAACAATTGTATAACAAAATGAATTTTTCTTGAGAAATACTTAAGCTTTTTTAAATGTAAAAGTATAATACAAAGCGAGCAAAATAATATGCTCTTGATTTGAAATTACTTCAAACAAGGATGCAAAGGAATGAAAACAATAGCTAGAATCTCTTCTCTATTTACCATTACTGAGGGTCTCTGTGGCACATCATGCAGTCTTTTCCAGGATACTAAAATACACTGACAAGATCAGTTCTATAGACTCCTTTATACTAATAAAATTTTGACTTAAACAAACTATCATATTCTGTATAAATATAAATACAGAACAAGCAAGACTTTCCTGAGCTAATTCCAGCAAACAGCTTTAAAAGGTTCACAAATCTCACATGCACCAGTCAACCTACTTGCCATGGATATGTATTTCAGGAACAATAGCTGGTTTGTTACAAACTGTGAAAAGATTCAGGAAAACAGTGCACTAATGTCGTCAATAATACAGTAAAATTTTCATTTTCCTCAATATATAGAGCTGAAAATTAGCCTTTTTTTTTTTCCCCTGGTAAAAGAACATTACTGATTTTGTAATGTCAAGTACTAGTAAGATATAGAAATGCTAGAATTAATCTTGTCCAGGAAATCATTAGATTCATGTGAGTAAACGTTATGGCACATTCTTTAAATAAAACCCATATGCAATTAAGAAAAAAAACCTACACATTTTTGTTGTTGTTGTAAACAGGATTCTTGCTACATTCAGCACTTGGGACAAGCACAGACAAAAGCATAAACCAGGGAGCAAGTGAGCCTGCTGCCCATAAGATCACTGGCCATGGTTCATTGTAAAAGTTCAAAGCAACTAAACAAATGAGGAACAAAGCTGCAAAAGGAGAAATGATAGGTCACAGTTTCATATTCCGGGAGCTCAGTTTAAAAAACTTGAGGAATTGCTGAACATTCACAGCTGCAGCTGTGTCAATGCAAAGTCAATGTAAAGATTGAGGCTATAATATATATAGCTATATATAAACTGCTGCACAAAGTTAGGTCCTCTAGAAGAGAATCCTAGTCCCACACCTGTGAAGCTGCTATGCTATCTACTGGGTTTTTCTCTTTACAAAGGCTTTGAGAAGATAATTTGTTTGTAGCACATTTACACAGTGTGCTGAAAAATCCCAGCCAATTGCATAATATCCATGTCTTCATAGCAGAGTTTGAATAGTAAGCAATTAATAGACACAAAGCCTTCAGATTGACCAGTAAGGACGTAACAAGCTACAGGATAGTTTCACATTCATGAAGGATCATCCTGTTAGTGAACTGGATGAATTGTAATTCTTTCTGAGGAAGAAGATTGTTTAATCACGTAAGAAAAAAACAAAACAACTTATCTACATGGAACCACAAATTGTTTTAATTTTAAAATGTGTTAAGTCCTGTTTGGTAACTGAAGACAGCTTTCACTAGTTGTGCAGACACTCTGCAAAATTAAAATAGTTTTAAACCTGTGCTTATATACAGCTCAGACTTCCATACACTAGAGTTAGGGACCAGATTTTTAAACAATGCTGGTTTGAAAGATGCTGATCATGCCAAATTAAAGAGTGTGAACAGGAAATGGACTTTGGTGTCTCTGCACTGGGCTTTACAAATTAAAAGCACTAATGATAATAAAAGAGTACACGTTGCACTCTGCCCTAGTTCAGCCAACCAACCGTAGTCTCCTTTTGCTCTCCTGACAGAGCAAATCCTGACATCCCTCACGGACAGGCCAACAGACCTGTACAAGTTCCCCTGTCTGCCTAGAGCAAGTGATGTCACAGTGTGCTGCGTTACTTGACCCATTAACTCATCACATGTTTCTCACCAGAAAAGAATCCTCCTCACTACAAGCAAGAAATAGGCAATGGAGCTCTAGAGAATTACACCACAATCTTCACTGAAAGTTATACTGCAGGTACAAAGATAACTTACACGATTTCTGTCTTAAGCATTTAGCCTTCTTGCTTTTGTTGATTTAATCCAGACTCTATAGGTATAACAGTTTAAATTAATGAGCTGAATTTTAGCTGTCTAACTCCCCAGAAAAATTTAAGCAGGCATGAAATTCTACACAGCTACTTTGAAACTGTAGATTAATGCTGGTTTATGGTATCCTCTTTACACAAATGCAAAAGAATCTAACAAAGCTCCAATGTTTAAAAGGATTGTTCTCAAATGTAGGGCTGATAGAAAACTTCATGTTATCAGAACAACCCCTACACAAAGGATTGTTCAATTATAAGTTGTGATATCTTTGTTCAAATGGTAACTGACATAGTATATTAGAAAATTGTGATATTGCCTTGTTCATTTCAATATATTACAAAATTCAGTGCATGAGAAACAGCTGAAGATTTGATTCCTATCGTGTTCAACAGCTCACAGTCTAATGCACTTGTACTCTAGGAATAACAAAACACACAACAGGATCTATTTTCTTAATTGTAAGCTATACTGCCTTTTAGAGTCTGCTTAGCAATGATTTCTAAGGCTAGAGCCTTTATATAAAAGGTTCTATGTATAGACTTCATATAGAAAAAGTAGGGTGGTCACAACAGTTTGAATGTACAAGGGAAAAGCTTGTTACTGTCAGGCCAAAGGCAGAAGTTTGGGCTGCTGCCAGTTTCTCCACGTGCTCACAGTTTGGTCCATCTAATTTGTGTTTATGTATATTAAAGTTGAGATTAATCTCTTACCCTCTAGTTGCATTTTCACTGTCATTACCCCATGGGAGAATTATTTTCCTGGGGTTTTTATCCTGATGGTTACCCACAAAACTCATCGTATTCAGGCAACCATACAATCTTATTGTGTCAACCAATGACTTGTTGGGCCACAAACCTGCCTAAACCAAGCTCCTGCATTTGCACCCACTCTTAATTTGAGCACTAGGACGGCAAAGTCTTAAAGATTGCAAGTTACAATTCTCTGGTTCCTTAAACTTTTTTAAAACTCTTATTTATGGACAAGGCATAACTTACACCACCTTATGTAAGGCCGGGCAGGTGGTGGTACACTGTGAGTGCTGCTCCTTGTATCAGATATGCTAACACCATTGTCAGTGGTGCCCACTTCTCTCCACCAATCATATTTTCATCTGTTCTCTCTCATCATAAGATTTGACTGAGAGCTCTCTGGGAGAAGGACTGTTGTTTGCTTTTACTACTGCTATAGGTACAGCACCTAATGTAGCTCCTGACAGAGGACCCTGGAAAAAAAATTTATAAGGAATCATCTTAATTACTTCTAGTGAAACTCAGAGGTCCTTAAGAACTCTGTGGCTTATGTTCCATGGGATAAATGATTTTTGTTCCTTTTTCCATTCAAAGCTATACATGTCATTAAACTCGCTATCTCAACTCTAAAACCCGGTGCTCAGCCTAAGCCAGTGGTCAGAGAGCACTGTACCTTTGCCTGCACAAAGGGAGGAAGGCACTCTGCACAGGCACAGCTTTCCCCAAGGAAAGCAGCCACCACAGGCCCCACAGCTGCTGGCATGCTCCAGGAACAGTGAAGTGACACAGATATTTTTTTTTTAATTCTACAATAAGAGGTTGCTCGAGCTTCTCAAGTTTAGAAAGTTTCACATTTTAGGCAAGTAAGAATTGTGACAAGATCTTGCATTCATGAACAACAGTTCCTTTCGGCGAACTACCCCACGTCCAATGGTAACTTTTGCAAAGACTAGACTGAAAATTTGAATACCATGAGCATGTTCTACCTATACTCAAGAGAGCATTTTCAAGAAAAAATACTTTTTTCCATTGAAGAAGCTTCCATCCCTTTATACCAGAGACAACAAGGACCAATGGTCCACAGAGAAGGTCAGTAGAATTTCGCCAAACCAAAAGCCACACAAAAACCATTTGTAGGCCATTAACTTTGCATACAAAAAGATATGTTATCTATGTAGTCGGACACACATGTTCTTATCTTTGCTCAAATCAAACAAAATTTAGGGGTTTTTTAAGCACTACTTTTGCAAGCTCCAGTTCCTTGCTTAGATGGCACATCCTAATCTTAAAGCCCAATTTCTCTTGTTTTATGGGCATTCTGGTTTCAATTCACAATATCACAGCTGTAACAGGCAAAGTTATCCATAAGAGCTCCCCAAAATCAGATAATTCCTATCAGCTACCAGATGCAGTCCATACATTGGAAAACAACCCTGAGTCAGCCAGCATCAGCCATATTCTGTAGCAGCTTGCCAGGACCAAGGTGCCAGGTGACCTCCTGTACTGGACCTTCTCTATGTCTCGTTGCTCAGAAGCTGTGACTCTGACAGTACCATGTTAAAAAAATCTGGATTAAATCTAGCAAAGAAAGAGATCATTTATAAGTCATCTGTGGGTACATTGTGTCTTTGGTGTGTGGCTGCAACTCCCATTAACACTAACATGAGCTACGCAGGCCTACTGATGGGTGAATTATACCCCTGACAGAAAAGTGGTTTTGTGCTCAATGGATTTTCTTTGATGAACTTGTTGGCTACTGCACAGTCATGTGTATATATTTAAGTATTTCTCTGTGTGTATGCATTTGTATATCTCTACAGTGGTGATGTCAGTTTGACTAAAAATGCAGATAAAGCATTTCTTAAGCCAAAATGGGCCAAAGCTAATTTTCCCCATACAAACTTCGGTTTGGCCTTTATTTATCAAAACCAGAAAAAGTTTGACAGAAAAAGGGACCAAACTGGTTATCCCAACAACAAAAAAAATAAAATAGAAGTTAGGGCTTTTCTTAAGACTTACTTTATAGGAACCGTATGCAGAACTTTCACTTTCTAGAAAGTGGTTTTCTCTTGAACACACATCAGAACCATTCATCATCATATAATTGCAAGTTGTCAGTCAGAGCCGCACCCTTCATGCGGTGGCAGGCCGCCAACACATCTGTCAGAAGCACTCACAAGCTTCCGTGTATTATTGTAATCCCCTACAAAAGGAACAAGCCCATTCATCCAGTCCACATTTTCCAAATCAAATGACGACTGCAAACCCAGAGCCTGGAAAAATAATAGCACTTACCCTAAAAATGCCACACTTGTCAGGTGACCGCAGGCTAAATGCCAGAGAGCAAACAGGAGATAATTCTAATCCCACGTGTAATGTGTAGGTTTTAGGAACTGAGTCCTTCGCATATGAAAGAGGAAAGCAGGGTTCTGTGCATACAGTAAAGTGGTCTCCAATGGTGAAACAGGCTGTGGGGAGAAATTGTTGCACCCTTTCTGCAAATGCTTCCTTCTTGCACTCTAGCCTCAGTTAGAAGAAACCTCTCTTTCTTCCTTAATGTTTCTATTCTTTCTTTTGGCTGCTTCTGTTTCCTTTCTCCTCTATCTAGAAACATTTAGTCTTTATGTTAGCGCATACTCTTTTCTCCTTTTCCTCTTTTTTTTGTACCTCTTGAAAGACATGTTGTGCTCAGGCTCCACAGCTAGCACCTCAAGACCAGCCTAGACTTAGTGAACCAATGGGCCAATGAGTTCAAAGCAGGCAAGAGTCTCTTCTCTGAAATTATGTTAAGTACTTTCATGGTGAATTAAATAGCTTTCAAGGAATTAAATACTGCTTTACACAGAGCTTCAGAAACTCATTTGCAGAGTATATGTATATGAGAGCCACAAATACTTTGGAGAATGAAGTAGAATAACAAGCTTTACTTCTACTTCCACTAACTTTCCTGCACTGTCTCTCTGGTTTAAAAGTATGACAGTCCAACATTCTCACACAGAGTGAAACACATGCCGTTGCCCTTCGAGGCAGCCATGCAGCCACATGAACCCAGCCAGGCCTTCAGAGCACCTTTGCTTCAGGTGAGGCTGAGAATGGAGCCTCCTACTTCCCTCTAACCAGACAGATCCTTACACATGCTTAGCTACAGAAGTGACATCATCACTCCCCTCACCCCCCTTCCAGTAATTCACCCCCAGGAGCTTTAAAGGAGTAGGAGCAGACAGACAGGATGGATGCTCAACCATCATGAGTCAGCTGTTAAAGGCCCTGTGCACGACACTCTGACATAAGGCATTTATATCAGCTCCTGATACAGGTAGAACACGTTTTATATATGCAGCAATATACAAACACAATTCTGAAACAGTTTGAAAGATATAGCATGTCTGATCTGCTACAAAATTTATTTCCAAGAGCAAATAGAGAAAGCATTAGTCCTGAGTGATAGAGCCAGGAGTAAATGATTCCATCTCCCTACACAAAGGAAGATAAATATCATAACAAATCATCCCTCAGCTGTGCTGCACACCTATATTCACACAGTGCTGGTGTACAAACTGGTGTGAAGGAAACCATAACAGGTCTCAGAGTCCCTCAAAAAAAAAGTCTCTGAGGACTGTAAAACTACCATGCCAGTGTGAGGAAGCTGCAGAAACAGCTCTACTCACTCCTGGGTGGCCACCCTGACTTGTCTAGCTGGTTCACCCCAATTTAAAGTGAAACTGGAATATAGGAATAGGAGAGTTTATCATCACACTCCTACAAAACGTACTGAGTTTCAAAACACTAGCATGGGAAGAAAAATCAATCAGTCCTTTCCAGACTCAGTTTCTCAAGTAGAAAGAGGGTTTTTTTATCCCATATGACTAACTGAAGAATTTAATTCTTTTGCAAAATGGTAATCAAACAGCTTTAAGCACAACAGCATCCTTGTTTCAATTACCTTAGCTGCTACATATTTTCAAAGTTTACTTGACATTGTTCATTTTTTCTGAACGGTCTCTTATTTGGTAATTTTGGCATGAACGAAGACCAAATTTCATCAGATCTGAATGAAATTAATTTGAGGCTTGAGACATCATTAGGTAATAATAGCAGCTGTGAACCAGGTAAATCAAGATAAATTAATGCTTTCTTTTCTTTTGTATATATACATATATATGAGATACTACATACACACAAATCTAAGTATAACATATGGTCAACAAGAAATAAGTAAAACTAAAAACACTTTACAACTGCATGGCAAGTATCCAAACTAAATTTCAGGTAGCAGATGGCATGAATAGGATGCATGTGAGAAACAGGCAATTTCAATTATCTCTGAGTAGTTCATAAACAGGAAAATTTGGCAAACCACGACTTTAAAAAAATGGACTTGAAAAAATAACATCATGTAATAGAGATAACTGAATTGAAACATAACAATGCAAAGTTATTACGCTCATCCTGACAATAATTTCATAATGAATGTTAAATGATTACATGTGACAGAAAAATGCTGCTCCAAATACTCGTGCCTGAAGTATGTAATAAATAATTATCCCAAGTAGGGCTCAGAATTTCATTTCAGGTATCATCATTAATCAAAAGTGACCCAGAGATCTTGTTCACCAAGTACCTTCTTAGCTTTGTACACTCTATAGATAAAAAAAAAAATAAAAAATCAAGTAGGACCTAGAACTGAGCACTTCTTCAAACAGTTACCCAGACAATGGGGTTTACCCAGCAGATGTCAGATTTGCCCACAGAGATCATGCACAAATCATTGTTTTGAGCTATACAGTGCAATAACCTGCAAAACGAAACTGTGTTTACAATCTTCTCTGAGGTACACCAAATGACAATCTAGCATTCAAGAATGAGCTTGTTCTCCTTTTAACTTATGTTTCAGATGAATCAAATGTGTCAGGTGGATCTCTGAAATTTCAGATTTTGGTAAGTAGGGCAGAGGCTAATTTCCTGAACATTTCATTGAGATGCTTACGGACGCTGTGTAAAGTCAGCCCGCAAACCACCTAGGAATCAATTCAACAGACACTGTACTATTGCTTTCATACTCCCCTACCTAATTCTCCTTTCCACATAAGAAAAAGTGTCAGACATAAAGATCTATTAGCTCAAATCCCCAAAGTTATTCAGATACCTAAATACGATTTAAGTGCCTAACTGCCAATTGTGTAATTGGGAGTTAGATAGCTAAACAATAGTTTGGGTGTCTGCATTCTGCTGAGATGGGAGCTTCTCTGTTAATGAAACTCCCAGCATTATTGCTGTGAAAAAATGGTAAAACAGCTCTCAACCATTCCATTCTTAGGCTAAAGACAAAACCAAATAAAAAGGAAAAAAAGTCCTGCCTGTATAAATGCAGGCAGAATAAAGTGTAATTTTCACTGAAATACATATAGATTTTTATTTATTAGATTTGCTGTTAGGAGACAAAATAGCACCTCCAAATATCAGAAAAAAAAGGAAGAGTTTAATGACCACTACAGTTCCAGAAACATTTATTAAGAATCAGGGAAGCTTTTATCCAGTTCAAATGATAAGTATTCTGCTTTTTTCATGCTAATAAAGAGAATTTGATCCCTGTTAAAACGGAAGGTTGTTCAGAAGGCTTTATCAACAGCACCTTCAGCCTGGCATAATAGAGGCACAGCAAAATCAACAGATGCTTCTGAGCATCTCAATAACTGAGGTCTGGGTCTTTGAAAGAATGACTAGTCTGCCATTTCATAACTGTCATTTGAAAGAGGAAAAGTGTTGTTTAATGACAGCTGGGTTTTACTGCCCAGATGAATTGGAATAATACATAGAACCCATGTATTTTATCTACATGGAATGCTTATGAAACTTATTTATACATCTGTGTGCTTATAGCTAGATACACATACATAGACAATTGCAGTATTTAAAAAATGGCCAGAAGTTTTAGGTACAGTGCTTGAATCAAATTACATCTCATTTTCAAAGCTGGTGGGCCCAGTAGTTTTGGAAGTTGAAGTTGTAAGTGCTGAACATATCTCAAAAATCAGTCCCAGTATGTTTCAAGTTAGGCATCCAAAGTCAGTAACCACAACTGATCATTTGGGTCACTGGAAAGTATGTTCACAGTATACACAACTGCAGAGTCAAGACACTATGAGCTAAATATCACTTCCATCAGAAGCAACGGCTGTTATATAATACCTTTCAGACAAAGGAATACAGGAGCCACCAGCTGCAAATATGTTTTTAGAATTCAGAGGCTCCCTGGGGGGGAGCCAGCTAGTTCTTTTGAGGACCTTAACCCTTTCTCATCATACTTCAAGACAGCCCTTTTGCAGGTCCTTTTACCACAACTCACAAAGCTTATGCCATACCTTCTATCTTAGAAGTCTGAGAGACAAGAAAAGCTACTAAGGAGTTGCAAAATTGTCACCAGTCACCCCATACATTAGGAACCCCAGTCAAGCAGGTAGCTCGAGCCCATCAGTCCTGTCCTCAGTAACTGTAGGTAACCACCTAATAAACAGCAGCAAAGTTCACCATGCTCATGTGGCAACTTGCTTCAAAATGAGCACAGCTCTGATTTCAAAGTGGTTATAAGAGCGAGGGTTCAGCAGATTAGGTTTAATATAATTTTGCTTTCCCTATTTGCCTGCTGACTGACAGTCCCACAAAAGAACAGCTACTACCCTCATCCTGTCCACACCTCAGAGCACGGGACATTGCCTGCTTTTGCAAAAGAAGGATCCTGGATGAAGAATATTCCTTACTCTCTCTGTCCTATTAAAAACCTGACAAGATTTTCTAAAATTTAAAAGTGCGGCAGAAAATTCAAACTTAATTCTTAATACAAGTTAAATGAAGCCTAGTGGTCCAACAACCAGTTTCAAACCAGTAAATCAGTATGCTTAATGTCAGCAACCAGTAAAGCAGAAACACATGCTGTGCTTCACTAATGGCATAAAGAACATTCTCTGATTGTCTCTTGGTTGAAGCCAAATGTTTGCTGCTTAAAACAAGATTTATTTTAGAAACATTAATTTTCAATAGCATGCAAGCTGATTTATTTTTCTACTAAAATCTATAAGATTACTCTTAGTTTAAAAAGACTTCCATAATGGTTTCTGCACAGGACCTATCAAATTATATTTCTTGGCCCATAACAGTCATCTATACTTTCTCCTGGCCAAGAAACCTTCCCAGAGTATATTATAGTACAATATGTGAGCTACTGGATGTGAAGTTACAGCTTAATTTATCAAGCCTGTAGATGTTCTCTACAGCTAGTAAGTGTTGCACTCCCTTGAAACAAATAGATCAGTGTTTTCTTTGATTCTCCATTTTCTTTGTTTGAAAGAATACTAGATGCTAAAGCAATAAGATATCAACTATTCAGTCTCTGTCAAAAGATACACGTACATACAGCACACCACACCAAACGTGATACCAGAACTATGTGACAGCTGCTGATAGTCCATTTTCTCATGCATTCACACCAAGAATCAAGTAGTTAGATTTTCCAGAAAGTTAACTCTTTTTCAAGCACTCAAAAATGAGAACCATTTCTCTGTCATGTTCCCACTATTATTAGCGCTGAGTTTCACTACATGAAGCTTTTTTTTTAATGTGACTAAATAAGAGCTGTTTAACACCAGGGCCATTTGAAAATCTGGTCCAGTGAGGGTATCTCACAATGACAGGAAATCCAGCCAGCATCATCAGAATAACAATTTGTTATGTCTGGGACAGAACAGTGCATTAGCTAAGCAAGAACTGCAAGATTTATCCCAGAAATTGTAAATTCTACTTTTTCAAATTGTGACTGCTGTAATTTTAAGAAACCAGATAGTTTCAGTGTCTCAGAGATCAAAGTAAATAAATGATTTCATGAAAGGGTCAGCTGAAAGTATATGGCATGCAGTGGCTCACAAAAGATTAAAATGCAATCACGTATGAAAAAGCCACAACTTGAAAGAAATCATGCATTCTTGAAAAGATACTTAATACTAATAGATGACATACTTTGACTTGAGTTTGGATCATCTATCCTCATGACTCATTATGTATTTGAGTACATCAATTATATCATAAATAATTTATATCATTACAATGTTCTGTGGTTTAATGTACTTAAAGCTGTTTGAGACAGATGAGGGTCCTGCATGTCTCATACTCCTCAACAGCCCAGGACACCAAGAGTGAAACAAAACCTTATTAATAAAGTATTAATACTTTTTCATATAAATAAGTTAGTTCAAAAGCTATCAAAGCATAGTGTAAAATGGAGTAAGTGCTCGGGTCTCCAGTGAGCAGACAAGGTATCTGAAGCAGAAAGGTTAACATCTTTGCCCAAACTCAAAGCAAGTCACTGCAACTGCTGTGCTTCTCTCCAGATTTGGAGCCAACTCCTGGAACATAATAGAAAATCTAACAAAACCAGAGCGTGCAGGAAACATTCTCTTAGCATGATCACAAATACTGAAAGGCTGGTTGACATTTTCAAAGCTGCAAAGGGAATTTGGATGCCGCCAATTCTCATTAACTTTAATGGGAACTGGGCATCCAAATCTCTTAGGCAGTTTTGCAAATCCCACCACAAATGACCATTTAGGTGGGAAGCATTAAATGGTATTGCCTGCCAGGCACCTTTATCTTAGAGAGCTACGTAAAAGGAAGCTCCATTGTTTCCATCATTGTAGAATAGCATGTGAGGTAAGTGAAGTTTCTCACTCATGGCTGACATAGAAGCAATATTTCCTGCCACTTGCAAGGTGAAATTCAATTCGTTTCTTTAGATTATCATGGGGAAAGGCAGGACAAAGGAAACACATAGGAAAACAATCACTGCTGAGAGATAAAAAGTAAATTCACTGTAAGTTGGTGAGTATTTCTGAGCAGACACTTCTGAAATACATGGGCTTTTAACTTCACTTTTAATAGAAATATTTGGCATTATTAGAGTGCTATATTTCTCACCTATTCATCTTTTACTTTCTATATGCCCATCTTTCTGACTAACACCTTGGCATTCAAACAAGTACTATGCTCAAAAATAAAAAAAAATAAAACCTGTATAAATGACAGAGTGTTCAACCATGAACACATTGTCTTTTATGAATATTATAATCACAGAATCAATAAGCCTACAAAGAAAAAACAGGACACAAAACGTGTTTTGTCATTTCTGACGAAGTTATAAAAACAACAGACATTCAATATGCCAAGTGTTCTTCAATCCTTCATAATCATAGCCTTATTGAAGTGAGGACAAAAAGGGTCTAATTGCATAGGAGCAATCTCAATGTAATAGGTTATACACCCAGGCACTGCTGCACAATACAACAAAAACAACGTTCCCTGTGTATAGCAGAATGTCATCTCTCATTTTCAGGCAATTACCTTCTTTCTTGTCAACAGTTTTAATAACCTCCATCATCTCTAAAAGACTTTTGCTTCAGTTAAATAATTTTCAGCTTTTTAATATGCAAATGTGCTTGTTCATATGCATGGGTGAAGTGGCGCTGCTACTTGAAATGTGTCAGTACATTGTGGAGCACCTGCACCTCGGGGAAGCTTGATTTAATTGACACCTAATACTATTCATTATTCCACTTAGTGAGCAACTCCTATTAGTCACCTGTAGGTTTTCCTATAAGCAGTGCTTTGGCCACCAATGAAAATATGAATATTTCTATAAATAGAATGGCCATATTTAGTAAAGGGGGTTCACTACTGGTGACTCTGGAACATCGTCGCTTTGGGAATATTTCTTAGGATTCTCCCCCCCAAACTTTTCTTGACTATGATGGAAGTGAAGAGTAACTCCTATTTAAAAAAATATTTCATCTGTGTTAAGCATTGGTATCCTAATTCTAGAAGTGTAACAAATGAACATTGTGTGAAGTCTGCAAAAGAGAACAGGGCAAGAGAATCAAGGTGGGTGTTTCTTATTAATGTAGCTACTGCTGCCTTAAAGCGGGATCCAAGTTGGGTGATTCCAGTATCTGCGTTACACGATCTGAATGTAATCATTGGCTGGGCAGAAAAAAAAAGCTGAATATGTGTTATTAATTGAATATTCCTGCAATAAATATTTACCATTATACTTTAGCTTAACCTTATCCAGCTAATAGCCAATTTTGCTCAATTGTGAAGGATATGCAACAAAGATCTTTAAATTGCCACAGGAAATAATTACATTAAATATGGGATTCTCTGTCTTTACTGATATGAATGTGATAAATACATGCTATAAATGGATACAGTTTAAGACTGTCATTGTTCTTTTATTGCTGTCTTACAACTCAGGCACAGTGCACCGTATGTGCTGAGTTGATGATATCAGGGTTGTTTCTTTACCACATGGTCTGTAACCTTATTGTTCAGGCCACATTTCTTTCCAGCATTAATGCATTTGTTAGTCCCAGAAGGCTTAAAGTACAGATGTTTAACATCCTGCTTATATACAGATCATCTGGAATATGAACTGAGAAATCTATACGACTTATTAGTATATGTTAAGAGTGTAACAGAGATTTAATAGTCTGTTCAAACTAGATTAGTGAAACCGTTTCTTATAAAAATTCAACTTCTTAAAATAGGCACATGTAAAAATGAAAAATTAAGACATTCTTTTGACTAAAATAGGATTTTTATCAGCAGAATTTGTCACTAATTAATGCTGTTTACATAATAGTGCATGTAACATTAATTACAGCTTTCAGAATGTTAACTGCAAACCTTTTTTATTTTTTTTTCCTGTGAGCACAGATTTACCAGTATGGTGGAAATCAGAGCTCTTTTGAGGGTTTTTCTGCAGAGTATTCAAAGTGATCATAAATCAAGTCTAGAATTCAAAGACAGTTAAGGACACGGGCAGTAAAAAAGACTGAGTAATGCTAACCCAGAACTCCAATCATTTTTAAACTAAGTGGGGAGAACACTGGTCAACTAGGCGATTGTTGGTATCCCCCAAAATGTAATCTCCAAGCTGAAGAATGGCAGCTGGCAGAACAGCTGGTGAATAGGATTAATGTCAGAAGAAAGAAATAAAACTCAACATATGTCCAAGCCTGCGGTGCTGGGACTGAGCATGATTGTACCCCGACGGATACCATGTGTACAGCTGGAAAGTGCCACTGTGCCATGCTTCTCTACCCCACAAGGTCATTTCTAAGAAGTATAGCTAATATCTGAACTGAACTTTTCCTTGAGAACTCTTGCTGATTAAGAAACAAACAAAATAAGCTTCAAGTGCAAATATTTTCAAGCATTTTAACCCACTCTGGGTGTTTTTTCATAATACAGTCTCAACTAAAAAAGCAGATTAGCATTAAAATGGACAGATTGCACTAATGTAAATATAATTTTAAAGCTATTTAAACCTTTTAATCTCATCTCATTCAGACTGCCACATTCAAGGTTCAAATAATACCAAACCAACAAATTTAATAAAATAAATAACTTGATTTCATAGTACTTACATATTTTACTAAAAATAATTTTTAATAAACAGCATGCATAGCTAGAATATGCATTAAAAAACACCAGAAAATGGGAAAAAAATGACAGTAGCAGTAATTCATATTTTGAAAAGTTATCTCTAAGGATATTTCAGCTCAGGTTTTAGCATGCTTCTATTTTTTTACTGTAACAGGGCAGTTGTCAGAATTGGTTACAGTGTAGAACAGTAAACATATGAAAATTCCTAACTCATGAGAACGGCCCAAGTATTTTTAGAAGTTTGAAAAGAACAAATTCTGTTCAGTCCCCATTTTTCTCCTAGTAGCTTGAAACGGATCCTCTCAGCCAGACAGCAAGGTTCATAGATGACCATATTCTTACCACAACTGGGTGCAGTGAGAAAGAGCACAAAGGGTTAACAAGAGCAGTTTTGTTCTGTGCCTAAAGTCATTTTCAAATATGGTGATTTGGGGTGCCTTTTGTTTTGGATAGGGAACATATATTAAAAAAACCCCAGCAGTCCCAGACTCAGGTGTTGTTTTAAAATACTGGCTTCAGCGATGTCCACTTGAACTTAAAACCATCTATTTGAAAATGCAAAAATGGTGAAGTCACAAATCACACCCACACTCCAAAACAAACTTTCCTCCTCCTTTTCTTATTTTCTATTTTCTTTCCCTTTCTTTCAAATGCCTTTTTTTTCTTTTTTTTTTCCTCCTCTTCTTTCTCCTTTTCCTTTCTGGCATCACATCAGGAAGCGTGCAGTGGAATAATATCCCACACGCTCTTACCAGAGGAAAAGACACATGCATCTCAAAGGATGCAAGCACACAATGCTACCTCGGTACCTTAAAATGGAACATCCAACTGGTGCTCCATCTGTCAGCTGCAAGACAGCAACAGGTAACCAGAGGTAATATTTTATTCTCATATGAAGTTGCCTTCAGTATTGTTTGCCTCTTAAAGAAAAAAATCACAAAATGGCAGGCAACTCTCTGGACTTGTTTAATTTAGAAATACATTTTTCTGACTTGTTTGAAGATGTTGGTTCTTATTTTAATAATGGAAATCCTCTACAGTAAGAGATGTAGAAGAGCTACAAAAGAGCAGTACCGATAAGAAACTCGAGGCAGCCTGAAACCAGTGAATGCTACTGCCTTGTAAACAGTGTAATAACAAAATTTCCACTGAAACCTCTAAACTTTGTTTTGTTTACCAGATTCTTATATAATGCTCACATAGTTTTTAGATACCGTGCTATGTTACCAACAAAACTAGAGGCCTTCTACTCTATTCTGAAGAGGTTTTATCCTGGTATAACCCCATTAGTGGCCTAATTTTTTGTGAGCTCCAGCAGTGTAACTGATACAGTTCTTATCTAAGTTTTCCATTGTGTGTTCATCTTCTCAGCAAAGATACTTCACAAATTTTGTTCCATCACTTTCTTGAAATGTCACTATAGCCTGTTCTTCACATATATATTTGGAAAGATCTACCTATCTTCCATTTATGTGGAAATACCTCCCATTTTTACCATGTTCTCCTGCCCATTTTTCAAAACTGTCAATAAGGAAAGTGGAAAAATAACTTTTGTATAACAACAGTAAAACACTGATCATATTCTCATGCCTTGATGACTGAGTCCTTCAGTAAGAAAAATGCTGAGAAGTTTTAATTTCTCAGTACACACATATCTGCATTTCTAACAAAGGTAAAACTTCTAGAGAATTATTTTGAGCTTTCCTTGAAGAGGGACTCATATGTTTAGGTCTAAATGTCTAATCAAGGTAGGAAATTTTAGGTAGTTTTCATCGCATAAAATTATTCCATTCTATTTTAAGAGACTTGATTCTAAGTAAGGATCTCCAGCAGCATTCATCTAACATCATTATATACTGGCAAAAATGTTTTTGTTTGCACTCACATAAAGCAGAAAGAAAAGCACATTGCTTATTAATAGCTACTGAATTGTTTAAGAGGATTTTTAAGATACAAGTTAAAAGAATTTCATAATTTCAATTTCTCCTTTTCATTTAATAGTAGACATTCATTAGGACCCACACACTGTAATAAATTATAATAATTTCAAACAAGAATTAAATTACTAGGTACCTCATGAAAGAGCCATTTTTTCTTAGGTACCCTGTAATCTAACTGTCAGATTTAAAATCTATTCCCAATCAACTCTTCACAACATTCACATTTATTCATCTATGCTAAATTAATAAAAGGTGTGAATAATACTGACAAAATTGATCATTATTGTTCATGTAGATTTAGAAAATTATAAGGTAATCTAAAATATAAAGGGAATTGAGGGAAACTATTACAGTTCTTATAAATAAATTCATCCTTTGCTATATCTTTTTTTAAATCAGGAAAAATCTTCAACAAGAGTTTATTTAGATTGACTAGCAAAGCTATTTAATAAATTGATCATTCCAGAATACAACTATCTTTTTATTTCAAAAACTATTAAAAGTTGATAATGACTCTAACGCAGTAGGAGAGCTCGCCCAAAATCTTAAAAAGTAGTGCTGAGATACCAAAAATGCTCCCCCAGATAAAAATGAATACAAATTTTTTTGTAGATTGAGCCTAGGATATGCTAAGCACCTTCCACGAGGTCCTGAGTCAGCTCAGGTAACACAGAAGTAAATGGGAATTGAGGTCACTCAGAATCTCTCAGAATCCAGATCTGACCAAGTACAGCAACTCTGAAAAGCAGGGCGAGAATCCCTCCCCTTTATCTGGGTAAACAGATAGAAAAGGGGACAGCATTCTCCAAGGAATTAAAGGTATTACACAATCATCTTGCCTTATACAGAGACTTAGCAGCAGCCAGAAGTAACCACTGGATATTATTACAGCTCTACATAAAACTGAAGACAATGTCTATATTAGACTCTCCTGTCCTTTGCACATTTGCAGTAATTCCTACCATCTAACCTCACTGACCCTCTCCCCCTGACGGGGATCCCTGCAGATAAAGTAAAGCATGTCAACATCTGTTCCCATTCACACCGATTTTAATTTACAAAAAGAGCTTTGCTATTTTCAGAACAGGCTCCAGAGCACAATGACAGATTTAAGGCCTTTAATGGGGTTGCGTTTTGAGCGTGTCAGCGTTTCGTACTCACCAGGCCTCGATTCGAAAAGGCTGCACCACAGAGCGCTGCGGGGGGTGACGGAGCCGCAGCAAGGGTGTTCTCACTACCACGCTGTTTACCCATAAACCCGCTGACAAAGCTTTAATATCCTTAACAAACCTGTGTTTGCTGCTTTGACCAAAAACTAGAGATCCAAAGCAGTGGTGATACAATCCCTTCTCTTCCCATTTTCATTCTGTGAACCCTTTCTACCACCATGCACCTTTCTGAAACTCAGCGTGCGCTACTGGGGCACATTTTCCAAACTGCTTTCTCATAACACAGCTCTGCTCCTACTGACTTTTCAACCCAATGATTTTGTGAAAGCAAATCTAGGCCAAAGCTCTGTGTAGTTTTTGGTTTGGGTTTGGTTTTGTTGTTCTGTTGTTTGGGTTTTTTTTAAACACAGTCTTTGGGTCTCTCCTGCTCTGCTATATTACAAATTTCACAATAACTAATCATCATTTTTATAAATATCTTGCAATGGGAATTTATCTGCAGATTACCCTTGTAAGCCAAAAGAACATACTCATCCTACCAGAAAGTTACAGAGCATGCAGACTGTGAAGATCACAGTTGTACAAAAACAATGCAGAGAGTTTCAGGGAATTCATAATGACTCAAACTAATCTTTTTCCATCGCCTCAAGACAGCTTAGTTGGTTTTTTAGTATACAATATGAAGAACAACTTAAAGAAACAATGCACAAGTTGTGTTGTAATCACGTAACAGCTCAGACATGAGCAGCTGAGCAGAAGGAAGATGGGCAGTGGAATGCCATACAGTAATCAGTACTGTTGACTAATCAGAATTTGAGACACTAGAAGGTAATAAGGGCATTATAAGGAATGGCTTATTGAAGGAGCAGCTGCTTATGTGTAGCTCACTGTTTCAATGAGTTCCACTGGATTGCCATGGTATGATTTGGTAAAAAAGTTTTACTGAAAAAAAACCACAATTCTACCAGGAAGACCAAGCACAAGGGCACAAATATCTGGGTACTGTGACCACAAGTACATTAATAGAAGCAGTTATCTAGGTACCGGGGACCTCTAAGACATGACATAAATTCAGTGGCACTGGAAGTTACAAAAGAATATTCATTATTTAGGCAAAGCTTAAATGTCATCTTTGTTAGCCTCCACTACTCAGTGTTGTTGCCATGGGCACAAGAGCTGAGGTGGTTATGAAGGGTAATAGACAAAGAGGAAAAAAACCACGGGAAAATCTAACTAAAAACAACTACAGAGCTATTTTAAGACATTTATATTTGCAGCAGCAGCCAATAAACACAAGAAGTAAATTCAACCTAATTTACAAAACAAGCCAATTTTAATATCCCTCCACATAAACATAGTAATAAAAGAGTGCTATGATCTCAACAAGGAAAATCTAATGAAATAATGTAAAAAATACAAAAATAAAAACAATGTTCAGGATCACACCAGTGAAAGCAACAACACCGTAATTCCAAACAATCATCATGTTGTTCAAATCTATGTGCCACGGGCTTGTTCAACAGTTTGTTTGTTTTCCGAAACCAACTTAGAGTTTTATTTGTAAAAATATCTTTGAACTGTTGGGAGCAGGAAGGAGACTGCCTAATAGCAGTGGAAATTTATCATAATACATTATTTAAAATATTCTACTTTGGACAGCAAGGGTTTGGTAATATTTAAAAGCAGTCAGCAAGCAGTGGAAACTCTGTTATCTTTTGTAACAGTTCACATGTCAAACTGGCAAAGTGCCCACAGTGTACAGCAGAAAAATCTATTTAATGTCTGCCCCACAAGGCGACATGAGGCTTGATTGGCAGAAAGCAGAGAGTGGCTTTTGATCATGTGTCCTAACAAGCAGTTCCAGCTCCTGTCTCTTCGGCTGAACGGCTCCACATTACCTATTCAAACAGAAGTGACAGGCCACTGCACTACTCTTTGGCTCTAGTCTCACGCAGTGGGAGCTATGCTGGAGACAGAGCCACTGATTAAATATATCACTTTTTCAAGACAAGCAGGTTGTCTGAATCAAAGTTGGACAGAATAGACTCAACATTATTAAAAGAGGATATAAAACTGGAGTTGAGTGATGTTAGGCCAGTTTGTACAGCCTCAGGGATTCACAGACTGACAAGGGGAATAAGGAACAGCAGAACTCATAAAGCAGGGTCAGAAATTAGCTGTGACACCTTGGCCATTTTCCCATCACTTCAGGGCCACTGTGCTTCAAATCCCGTAGATTCTTTCTGGCTTTTTTTTTTTTTAATGATTTTTGTGTGCATGGAGGGGGGACATAATAATCATTAACTGAAAGTTGAGAATTGCAGTTTCACAATAAAAGATAAATTATTAGCCACATTTTGCCACCCAATATATAGTTTACTAATTAGATTTGGGCTTTTTCCTTGTATTCTCATCAGCCAAATTATTGTCATCAAATAATTTGTTGATACAGCACTAGCTACTCCTGCTCTAAGGAATAACTGAAAGCTGGGGAAAATTACTGAATAGAGATGCTTATTACATTGCCTTGTAGTTCATAAACAAATTGGTCTGATTTTTGAGGTTATATGTCTGCCCACTGTCTGTTGTGTTTCTGGTACACAGAAAGACAACAAACACGATGAGTCGTCTGGTCATATCACAGAACCAACAGATACACTGAAACTTGGAGGAACCAACGCTCTGACTGTATTTTTAATTATGAGTATAGTGGCAGATATAACAAAACCTATTAATATAAAGCTGCAAGAACTTTAAACAGCTAAAAACACAGAGAGTCCGCAGAGGAAACAGAAATTGAAATAAAGAAAGCTTATTTCACTTAGTGATTCATGTGCATGACAGATCTATAAAATTACTTCTGTGCTATTCAAAGCTCTGTAAAAAAAAAGGCTGAAATTATGATACATCTGGACAGATTTTTTTTTTCCTAGAACTACTCCTGCAATAATTTAACTGAAATTAATAGAGTCACCTCAGGAATAAACTTGGTTCAATATTTATTTTTCACTACGTTAAGTTCCTCTGACATTTTAACAAACCTCTGCTCAATGTGTCAGGTTTTGTTTCACTGTAAATATTTAAAATTAATCTGCTTCTTACCTATTTAAGATACGATAAGGAGTCCTAAGACCTACACTGAGAACCAGAGCTGGTTTAAATAGTGAAAAGGCAGGTAAATTGGAAGATAAGTAGAAAGAGCCAAATCCCACCCTCATGCATTTCCCTTAACACATAGAGCAGAGCTGTAAATTCAAACAGAAGTCAGTCTTAAGGTGGTGTTAGACTCACAAAAAATACAGCAGAGAGCTCCCAATGTTTTTGGTGCCACTGCACTAAGCTGTAACGTTCAGAGTTCCTCCAGATGGGTGAAAGAGTCTGCTTGCTTCAACATTTTCAAACAAATAAAAGACAGAAGAGTAATCAGGATGGGGTTTTTCAGGTTCAGCGAAGATGATGATACACCATAGAAGGTGATGTCACATCAGGTTCTTTAAGAAATGTGAGCAGGCAGCAGAGCATTATAGCTTCATGTCGAAAGACAGCAAATGGTTATGTAAAGCATTAAGTAAAACAGTTAACAAAAAGGAAGATGAAAATAAACAAGCATTCATACACAGGGCACTGTGCCCAGGAACTCTGGGCACCTAAGTAAGTAAAACTAAAAATATATTATGATTAATAAAAGAAAACAGCTATTAGATACATTCCAAAATACTAGGCTGTGGAACAAGACATTTCGGCACAGCTTCACTGCTTGGCAGCCCATGCTAAAGCCCACCCCACGGCTGCAGCACAATGGGTGCTGCTAGGCAGGACAAAGCAATGCTCACAGGAGCTATCTGCAGATATTTACACAGTACTTGCCCCCCCACTACATTTAACAAGGGCTATTGCACTCTTTTTTTCATGAATATCACAATATAAACTCTACAGAGACGCTTCTTTATATTATAAAACTACTACAGAAGAGGGAGGATTTTGATATATTATTGACTATTAACTCTTGCTTCATGTTGGAGATCAACATGTCAATCAGTAGATAAGAAGCCTGGCTACAAATGAGAATTAGAAACATTTTTCACAATCCAAAATACACTTCTGAAGCACAGAAACATGCAGTTCAGAACACTGAATTACCTTTTGTTTCTGGCCTTCACTTTGCACTCACCAGCTGTGCCCTGGGAACTGAGAGCACACGCAGGGCTAAAACAGATTGAATAATACAGACAAATAGGACTCAGACAGGGCTCGGGCACACTACTGCTGGAGCTCCTGATAAAGCCCAGCTTGGCTTTAAAGGTATCAAATTAGTCCTACAGTTCAGAACTAGAGGCCTTAAAATAAAGCATATTGGAATCCACATCTGAGGTCCCACATCCAGTTCTGGGCTCCCCAGTACAAGAGAGACAAGGGCATACTGGAGAGAGTATGGGCCACAAGACAACAAACTAATTGGGGCATCTCTCAGATGAAAAGCGGCTGAGCGAGCTCTGAGTGTTTAGCCTGGAAAAGAACAGGCTCCAAGGGATAACATACAGAGATGATGGTGGGAGCAAAGGCGGCAGGCACGCACTCTCAGTGTTGACCAGTGACAGGCCCAGCGGCAAAGGGCACAAATAGAAATACAGGAAATTCACAAGAAACATAAGAAAAGCCTTTCTAATTGTAAGGATGACCAAACGCTGAAAAGGTTAGGGGGTTTACATCCTTGGAGATACTCAAAACTAATGGGACATGGCCCAAGCAACCTGTTCTAGGCAATCCTGCTATGAACAGGAGCATTGGACCAGATGATTGCGAGCGGTGCCTTCCCTCCTCAGCCACTCTGTGATTCTCCAGCTCTAGGAAACCAACAGCAAACTGAGTGCAGAACATGGATAGATTGTCACTGAAATAAACACAGTAAGGCTTTTTCACATACTGCCTGATACACTCGAAAGAAAGCTGCTTTTAAAGATGACATCCTGCATTTTATAATGCTGAACTGAGGAGCTCTTTACAAAAAGGGTAATTCCAAAATTGAATTTCCTCCCTTACATTATAAAACACTCTAGAAGATTTCCAAATTTTTTGAGCTGAAATTCTTCCCATTACAAATTTCAGGGAATATAAACATGTCTAAAATATACTTAAATAAAATAGTATTTTAAATGGAAAAAATTAACTACATTTTTCCCCCTAATTCTTACTTGTATTTAATAATACACAAAGGTAACATGTTGAATGGATTTAGTCTCCTTAAAATAATATTTGTTTGTGGTTAATTAGCGGGGCTGAAGACTTATCTTAATAACTGTTTGTTGTTTCCACTGGAGGCAGGTTTCCCTCATGAAAGAAGTGGCATCTTGGCATTTCAGACTAAAACACAGAGGTGAGAGTAGCTGCTCTCCCTGTTAGATGAACAAGACAGCCTGAGCCTATAGCTGCCTCCCGCAGCCAGGCAGCGAATGACTCTGTCTCTCTTGTGGCAACCAAATAAAGTTGTCAAAATTACTTTTAAGTAATGATAAGGTATCTAAACCAAATACTGTATAGAAAAATAAGGAATATATCAGCATTTAAAATGTATATGTTGCTGAGCATTTTTACTGTCATTTCCTTAAGAAAAGCAGATCTAATTAGCTGTATATCTAAAGTGCGCACCTAGCATTTTTATTACATATTATAACATTTTGCTTAGAGTTGACATTTTTATTCTGACAAGCACTGTCTGGAGAGCTCTCAATAAATAATACATTTACAATTTTCAGTAAATAAGCACTGGACACAAATCGTTATCCTTCCTTACAGCTGCCCCTCTCTAATAGTGCTTTTACAAGGAAGGTGACTATTCAGTCTAATGCAATACTCTCAGTGCTGGAAAGATATTTTCATTCATTACCCCAGTCACGAGCACTTAAAGCACTTTTAGACCCTGTTGCAAAACAGCAGGAATGGCAAAGCAAAGAAGACCAACTAAAACTAAAGTTCACCACCAAAGAAATCAGAGGTCATTCACCCTACAGTCACAGAACAGGCACACAGGATCAGCCACATTCAAGTCCTATCTTTCTCTCATAATTTTATATTTACATTACAATTTTAGGCAGGGAATTATTGCAGTCTAATGCCCACTATTAACCTGATGGCTACAAAACGTATTTTGACTCCCATTTTAAAGCATGATCTGATCACAACATTGTTTGTGTCACAGTACATCAGAAACCAGTGAAGTTTGAATTTATTTTTCTGCAGCCAAGATCATGCAACTGCAGCAACTCTCCATTTTTTTACAGCTCTTTACTCACATTATTCACCACAGAGCCCAGTGTCAGTTGTATCCATCCATACTGAACTTGCCTTTCTTACTGCTCTTAAAGGAAAATTCTGTCTTTTTAGACATGCCTTTTAATAAGCATTTTAAATATTGCTTTCATAATACTAATAACATATAAATAGCATAAAGAGAGCAGATTTTATACTGTATCTAAAAAGCAGACAAAAATGTAGGGGAGCATAATGGAGAAAATCATATAAAATGGAAGCATGAAGACAATTTTTCTTACAATAAAATATAAACTGAATTGTATCCAGCAATGGACAAAGTCAGAGTTGAGAGGTACATTGAAATTAAAGAAAAAGATGAGATGACCCCTGAATGCAGGACATTGGAAAAGAGTCACTGGGGAAGAACTGGTTGGAACGATCAGTAGATGCTGGCATTGAGAAGATTTGGGCCTGTTTCAGTTGAATCTGTCCCTGTCTACAGCTCAGGCTCAGAGGCAATGAGGAAAGGCTGAAAGCCCATTTGTTCTGATCAGAAGGATTTTACTCATCTCAAATACTCAGAACTGAATAAGACCTTTCCTCAATGTAATGTGAGCATCTCAAAATGGTGACTCAAAATATCTACCCAAAAGTATTTTAGAGTTATCATAGTTAAAAAGGATGCCCCCAGTCTTCAGAACTGAGACCTGACTTTCCCACATCAGGATTTGAGCTGTGATCAACCCTGTTTATTAGCAACAGCAACAATTCTGTAGAAGTGCAGAGGTACAAAGCTTTAACAAGAAAACCTGCACTGGAAAACTGAAGGTCCAGGAAAGTAGAAGCTCCATGAAATGCCATAGATCCCAGGGCTGGATAACTGGCTGATTGTATTATACATGAAAGCCTGTACTGTCCCCCATTTCTGTGCCATGAACAAATTTCAGAACAAAGAAAAGTGAAGGGAACCTTTCAAATGTAGCATGAGACATACTGAAAACTGCTGAAGAGTTACTATACTGTAACCCCCACAGAACATGTGAGGAATCCCTAGATGCTCAAATGCTACAACACCAAGATTGTAGCATAGACAGACAGATAAGAAATGCACCGCTAAGGTGGAAAGATGACAACATGTGCTAGGTTTCTTAAATAAAAATTGTGATCAGAATTTAATCAAAAATCAGTATTCCGAAAGACTTCAAGGATAATACAGAAAATAATAAAAAATACATTCATTCTTATATACTTACAAGGATAAATAAAATATGAGACAGAATATTAATGACCAGATATAGTTACACAGGCTGAGTCTGCATTTACAAAAACAAAACAAAATAAAAATAAAAACCCACCCTAAACATACATTGCATTCTAAATGTCATTAAAGTTCATTAAAGTTATTTCTACTTCAAACAAGAATTAATTTTTGATAGAAAAATCAAATACATCAGAGAGAAAGAAACTAGGCTGCATCTTCTCTTAGTTACCAAAAAAAAGAACCCTAGAAACCCCTTTCTTTGTGGTAAAGCTCCTAAAAAGTCCTAAATTACTTTAACTGATTAAGAAATTCACTGTACACTTCAACAGAGTAATTCCTATTAATTTTATGATTAATAAAACTTCTCTAAGTAGAATATATTTTTCTTAAACAGCAACATAAATTGCAAGAAAAAGGAGTGACCAATGTGATTTTACCATGATCACTGGATGGAAAAAAAAATAAAAAAAAGAGAGAGTCAGGGAGTTGCATTTCATTGTATGGCAAAGAGGTAAATAAAGAAAACAACCGTTTAGGAAACCATGGCTCATATCTCTCTAACTTGATCTGAGTCATTCATTTATTCTATATGGACTCCTGGGCTTTTGTGGTTTTATTTTGGAAACATGTTTGGAGCTTAGCAGAAATCTTCTTTAGCCTAGATTCTACCATGCACAGCTTCTAACAAAAAGCAAGCCAAAGATATGTATTAAATTAGCTACATACAGGACTGATTCTGTATTTGCTTACCCAAAATTAGTTTTATGAAAAAGAAAAGGGAAACACAATGAGGGTGGTACTTAGCAGACGAGGTGAGGTTTTTCAAAGATGGGGAAAGTATTTTGAAGAAGGTTGTTGTTTGAAGATGTGTTTTTTCACATCCAAAGGGCCTGTTTCTAGCTGACAAAAATGTTAATTGCCATATAGGAATTCTATGGGGATCACAAAGAGTAGTATTAATACATTTTTAACAATTAGGTTGGATAATCCTAATACCAGTAACATTTTTGGAGTCTTGAAACAGAACAAAATATCTGTAGCCATCAAGAAAACTGAAGAATAAAGAGCAGGGTTCTATAAAGCCAGGTGTATTAAGGCAAGCAGGCATCACACCTTCTTTCGGTGAAAAGTGTGGGTATAGAGCACAAGACTTGATAATTTGGATCTTGGATCTAGGCTCAGCAATGCTTCTGAAAAACAAAAAATGTTCATTGAGCACAGATGGTCAGGACTTGACTTCTAGACTGGATCCACAGAAGAGACAGGTCCTCAAAGATTACGCTTAAAACTGTACCAGAAAAAACTGCACGTGCCTGAACTCTGCCTGTTCTCAGCTGTGGCAGGCTTAGAACAGAGAACACAAAACTGAAACTCTCCATTGATTTAATACAGTGTACCACACGCAGATTTGATAAAACAAAACAAAAGAACCAAAAAAAACAACAACAAAGGGTTTACCAGTGTCCAGTTATAAAACATAGTGTGTGAAAGCTTAAGTTTCTTTACGTCCCAATGAAGTCAACAGGAAATGTGTATTTGTGTGTGCAACACTTGACTGTACTGTCCTTACTGGCATGATAGGAAATTTTATAGGGGATTTGTTAATTTATTCTAAGTCAACATACAAGAAAGCCTTCCATTATTTTTAACTAAAGAAGCTGGAGGAAAAAATATAACAAAATGCAAAATCAGAAAAACCACCACTACTGAATACTGTATTAATATTTTCCCTGTTACATTATAAAATTAATAATACATGTGAATCCTTAAGCTTCAATTTAGATATCTTTAGACATATTATATATCACTATGAGTTACATATACCCACCCCTAGAGAGGAGCACAAACAGGTGCACATGACAGAGAATAGATGGAAATTTATGAATATACCACTCTTTATATAGCTGTTCATTATTCCAAGACGCATACATAAAAATCTTTGATCTCTGAATGCTCAACTATGGTCTTCAAGGAGGAAACAAGAATGGGAAGCAGTTTATAAAAAGCTTGTGCTAGAGTTGTGAACTGAGCTTGGTTGAAAAACGATACTGTATACATTGCTCAGAATCAAGGTCAAAAGTGAATTAGGAATCCAGGCCCTGAGTAATGAGGGCTTAGCACTTAGCAGAAATGACATGCCCAGTTTCCAGCACAGAAGTGCCAGCTGACCTGCCAACCTAGCATTCCAGATCTGAAAGGGGGAAATCTGCTCTCCTAGCTACAGACAAGATGTGTACTACTAATTATTGCTCGTCGAGGCTTATCATGAAGTACAGTGAGATAGTTGTCTGGAAGCCAACTCTCAGCCTAGAATTCAGGCAGTCCAGGCAATGAAAATCTCCCTCACAGAAGTAATATAAACAATATTCTGACAGAAATGTCTTTTACTGAGGGGAATAGAGAGGGAAGAAGCAGTCTGAACATACTATCTTAGAATAAATTCTTCATTTGAGCTGGAAAGAGATTTAATACTTGATTGTACTGGAGGACACTTCCAAAAAAAAAAGTCAGTAAAACAATCCTTCTGCTCATAGAAAAACTAAGAAGATGAATATATTGAAGTCATCCAAGAGGCCCTAGACTCTAGTGGTGTTGATTAAATTAGACACCTGTTCATTTCTGACCTCTTCTGTCTTATGAGAACACATGTCAGCAAAGTCTTTACATACTCAAATTAACTCTAAATATTTGTAGCATTCTGATTCTTTTTTTTCCCAGTTACAATTTTCTTCTCAATTTTCTAATTTTCAAATAATTACAAAGTAAGGCACAGGAATGTCTTGAAGGATAAAGTATGCCAAAACTGGACAACGAAGTCAAAAAGCTGGTTTTTATCCTGTGATGTTGGTAACCTTTGTTCAAACTACAAATAATGCTAAAACCATACCTACGGTATATTCAGCACTGTATGAGGTGCTCATGTTCCCAGTACAACACACAGGACATGACACTGGCTGAAGCACTATTATTAAAGAGAGATTAAAACAGCTGTACATTATGCTGAAGCACTCACTCTTTCCTTTACAAACAGACGGTCCTGGATTACAAGCAGCACTTGACCATTTAAATCACTACAACAACCAGATTTAACCAGCTGGGCCATATTCTCTTAGGCAATGCCTGTTGACCTCCTCAGCCACAGCTGCTCAGCTGAAATTCTCATTAGACATCTCATAAGATCATCTCTTATTTCCAGAAGCCAAAGGACTCTGATTAAATATATCTATTTAGACACGATGAAGTCTTTCAGCGCATGTTTCCTTTCTAATGTTATCAGGTACAATGGAGACAGGTAGTAGTATATCCATGCACAACAGACACCTGGTATTTAATATCTCAAATGTTTAAGTATTTGACAGATGAAATTCATGTTACTCAAATTCAGATCCTACAGATGGACCAGAAAGCTACTATAATAACATTAAAAGAGACTTGTTGCTGTACTTGCATGGGGGTTAGAGCAGATGACTGCAATTCTGGAGGTCTTTATTCTGCTCCTAACTCTACAATTAACTTGACACATGACCGTATGTTAGCCCAATTCCCACAGCTATGTCGACAGTCCTGGAGCTCCTCACTATAAAAGATGCTAACATACTATTCATTTTTCAAAGAAGTGATGAAGCCCCACAGCTTTTAGACAGTAGTATACAGTAGAAATACATGACTTTTCTGTATTACATTAATTAAAGCAATTATATTATACTATCTATTTGCTCAAAAATCAGCAGGTGCTTTTCAATTTCAGTAAGCAATTTTGAGACAGATCAGGACTTACTACACAGAGGGGTCTTCAACAGCACTAGCTGCATACCATTTTAAGAAAAGAACTCCATAGAAACCTACTTTAAATTATATATGTCAAAAAGCATCATGTATGGTACATGTATTATTAGGCTATTAACTAGGTTGTTTAAAAAAAGACTATAAAAATGGAGAAACATTTTCATAATCTCAGACCTCATTTCTCCAACTGACTCTTCACTGAGTCAGTTGCAGCACCCACAGATCAGTCTTAAAATAGTAATTATTTTTCAAATGTTACTTTATTCCAGTCAAACAAGCATGGAGAGTTCACTTTTTAATTCAGCGAAACCTCTGAATACTGAACTAGGTATTCAAATCTGTCATAAGAAATTTGGTATTCTGGGTCTACACAGAAGTTTAAAACCATTGAACTTCCCAAGTGTAACATCCTGATTCTCCAGTCTTTCCATTAGTGATTTTTCCTTGTTAGTTTGTATGGTATCAGTCAGATGCTCACGAATTATTTTCTGTAAAATGGAAGTGACCTTTTTTTTTTTTCCCTACAGCAAATGCTGCACGAATTGAAAAGAACCAAATAGGAAGATAGAGTCAATTATCTTTGAACTTGTAGTCAGACTTCAGACTAGTTTTCCAGTGTAATGTGGTCCATAAAAGGCAAGATTATCCTATAGATCAGAAATGATCCTTATTTCACAGCTGGTGAGAACACACAACATGGAAAGCTCAGACTCTGAGAGGGATTTCCCTCCTGTGCACATACCTCTTAAATCAACTGGTGCACGCTAATACAGAGGAAGTGTGGAAAATTCTTGAGAATTCATACAAAAATAAGCTATGAAATGCTTGAATCCTTACAGTAAGACACTGTGTTTAAACTTTTGATGCACATTTTTATTAGTACACCATTCAGTGTACTCCTGGGTATGTCTTAGCTATGGTGTCACCTCAATCAACTGCAATTTGTATACTCCTGCAGCAAAAGTATAAGCCAAGACCTTTGATTAGCACGGAGTGTCAAACAACTGCTACTGACTATAAAAAACAACTTTGCCAAAGTAACATTTAAAATAGTTTTCCTAGTCTAACCACAAAATCTAAGAAAGCAAGTTTTAAAAAAGTGATCTTTACAGATGAAAACAGACAGATGGTAGTAAAGAATCTGGGACATTCTCTCTTTAGAGATGTTTTACCAGCTTCAGAAAGGACACCTAGAGAATACATTTATCTATGTGCTGGCATTTAACAATTATGCCAAGAAATCTGAAAGCCTACTTCCATCTCTACATGATTTTATCCCATATTTAAACACATTATTGTACCAGCATCAGTTTTGACTGAGAACTACATGGAGCCAAGAGATCCTAAAGTGGACTGTTCAAAGTACACTGTGATCTTACCACGAAATAGAGGTAAAATCATTCTGAACCTATTTATATTTCAAAGAAAAAAAAAGGATCACAAAGTTCTACTGTCTTGTGGTTCTACTACTTTACAAATATCATTCCTGGATTATTTTTAAAGCCACAAAACAACACTGGTTAAATAACTAACAGAATCCATGAGCCAACAGTGCGTTGTCACAGCCAAGAAGGCCAACGGTATCCTGGGATGCATTAGGAAGAGTGTGGCCAGCAGGTCAATGGAGGTTATCCTCCCCCTCTACTCTGTGCTGCTGAGTCACCTGGAGGACTGTGCCCAGTTCTGAGCTCCCTGGTTCAAGGACCAGGAACTTGTGGAGAGGGTCCAGCACAGGGTCACTAAGTTGATTAAGGGCTGGGAGCACCTACCGTATGAGGAAAGGCTGAGAGAGCTGGGTTTGTTTAGCTTGGAGAAGAGGAGGCTGAGGTGGTTATGCTTATAAATATCTAAAGGGTGGGTGTTAGGAAGATGGGGCCAGGCACTTCTCAGTGGTGTCCCCTGACAGAACTAGGGACACTGGCCATAAAGTGGAAAACAGGACGTTCAACCTCAACATGAGGAAGTACTTTTTCAGTGCGAGTGCAACAGAGCACTGGAACAGGCTGCCCAGGAGGTGGTTGAATCTCAGTCTCTGAAGACTTTCAAAAGCCGCCTGGACTTGTGCCTCTAGGCAATCCTGCTCTGGCAGGAGGGTTGGACTTGCTGACCTTCAGAGGTCCCTTCCAACCCCTACCATTCTGTGATTCTGTGACATGAGGAAAGATGTTCATAGTGGGCCCTGACTGTGTTCACTCATGCACTGATAAACTCATTATTCAATTCTGTTTATTTCCTATCAAGGCCAAAATCTCTGCAAAGTCAACAAAAATACCTAAATAAGCACTGACTACATAAGCTACCTTAGAGCTCAAAGATTTGTCCTTATTTTTATCTCTCTCTTTTAACACTTGTAACAATATCTGAGCAGACTGTAAAAAAAAAAAAAATATTTCATCAGACAGAATTTTAGATATATAGGTCAGAACTAGATACTTCTTACACTTAAAAATGTTTCCTGTTCCTCTAGCCACAGATGCAGGGTCATTAAGGTGATGAAAGATGAGGATTTCTAAGGCAAAACAAACCAACTCATGTTTTATTCATTCTTATTGTTTAAAACAAGTATTTATCTTTTAAAAGAACAAGAAAACTCCCACTGGAGAGCATCCCTCATAACTCTACAAGCACTTAAGAATTCATCATAACCTTTCAAGTAAGAGCTGAGTTTTCACCCAAACCGACATTCTTGCTTTGACTCACAGACAATTAACACAATTTAGGAAGTTATTAAAAACTGGCATATTTGTCTACAATCCCTAATGGATCTCCATTACCAATACCTTCACCATGGCAACCCGTGACTAGCGTTATCCTGCCTTTGCCAATTACGCACTTTTCTGGCTCTTGGTACCCAAGGTATTCTTTATGCCATGAGAATTGGGGATGGGAAAACTGTATTGGTCTTATTCAGCACATACCCTCTTGCTCAGTCCTGGTCATTTCTTCTAGTTTCTTCTGCTTCAGTGTGTCCACCACATCTGCAAGGCTTCCTTTGCGGCGTTCTGGCGTTCCAAAATTAACACTGGTCATTAGCTCACTGCGGTCGCGACCTCCTTCGTCGGGCTTGTTTGGTGAGGTAGAGGTATTTCGGAAGGAATATAGGGAACATAATTTATTACTCTCTGACTCCTGCAAAGAAACAACACAATGTGAAAACATAGGCTATTGTCTTGCATCAGAAGAATCTCAAACAGGTAAAAGTTGAAACCACTATTTATTAGGCTGTGATACTAACAAGCCTACATGTATCCTCCAGTTTCTAAAATGAACATGATTTGAATTTCTGTTTCAGGGTTTGACAGGTGCTCTTTTTTCCATAAGGCCAGTCCTCCCCATGCTTCTGATAATCATACTTCATGCCCGAGATACTACTCATCAGGGATTTTCCTTATTGGATACAAGCAGCTCCAACACTTTTTTCAATTAATGTGTTAAGCTTTTACATTTTTTTTGTTTCTTAAGTAAGGATAATACATGTAGTACTGAGAAAATACAGGCAAGGACAAATTATTCCTGGATAGATAGATCCTCAGCTAATGGAAAATGATACAACTTCACAAGTAGAAAAAGAGTTAGGCTGATTATGATTGAGCAAAAAGGAATGTACTTCACGGTTAAACAAAGCTTATGGCATGTGTCTACCCATGCAAATTCACTGCTTTTTAAATTAAATCCTTTTCATAAAGAAGGAAGGTTATAATCCTTGTCATATACAAAAGGAGGTGACTTTCCAGGCTAACATAGACAAGAATGAGCAAGGAAATGAGTTTATGGCAGCAGTAGTCATGCATGCATTCTTTTTCTGGACCAAGAGACTACAATGTCCATAAGGAAGATGAGACAAGTTTAAGTTCCATGCAGATGATATAGGTTTAGGGAATGGAAAGAGAATGACAGCCTTTGAAAAAATTTGGATCTGTCCAGCTAGAAAAGTATTTTATATTTTCAGTTTTGTAGGTAATTAAAAAGTAGAATAAAAGGTATCCCTAAGATTTTTGGCTTTGTTTGGTGCTAGAGCTACAGTCTTGGGGTCACTAAACAGCTAATACTTCTGCAGTGCATTATCTGAATTGGCAGTCTTGGCAATCCAGAAAGGATGACTTTGAGTCCCTTCTCCTGAACTCAGAAATGGTTATAAAGAGTGGCTGAGGATTCATCAGGAGAATGGCACAAGGGATTAAATGGGGAAATGGAAAAACTGTAGACGGGTCCAGAGTAAATATTTTATCTAAGAATGGCATCACTCAGCTAGAAAAATCAAAATCAACTGCATGTACAATTATCTACAAGAAACTAAACTGACTTCCATGCATTCTATGGTTCTAGATAAAATTGTGAATAATCTACAAATAAAATACAATTATAATGAAACACTGAAAAGGCTTCAGAAGAAATTATATAGCCATGTAATCAGAATGCTTATTTTTACCACTATCTATCTACTGTTGGCATCTTTCTTTTTTATTCCACCCCTATGAACAGGTTATACTGACCTCACATACATGGCAAACTAGACTCAAAGTGCCCTTCTGATACATTTTCTCCAGAAAGGTGACTCAACTGTATTTGAAGGGAAGTTGTCAATGCAACATTCAGTTTGTTGAAAATCAAATAAATGTTGCAGCAAATTTATGAAGAATTTTTTTTTTCTTGGTGGACCTTATAATCTTTTGCATGTCGTGTTTATGTCCCAGCACCTCACCCACTGTATGACCAAAAGTATAACTATCAATACATCAGATGCAGGCCTGGTGATCAAAAATTAATTGCACTGACATTCACAAGCAGATAACCTCCTAAAGTAAGTGGCAATACGTCCTCAGTATCCTTTGAAAACAGACTAGTGGATCATACACGTTGTCTAAGAGAACAGGTTATCATCTCCACAAGTTAGCTGTGGTCCTCTTGCTTTAATGTACAAGGTACTCTTACTAGGATATTTGGAGTCCAGAATGGAAAAGGACCACTAAAGGACACAAAAATAAATCCATGATTAGGAATGGAGAACCTGGTTCTTTTGAATATGGGAGGATTCAGTAATGAAAGAGATCCTGTCCTTGAGAAGCTTTATGAAGCCACCTTTTACAGAATGAGGAAGCTTAATTGTTCAACCTCAAGAGAGGAGAGGAAAGGTATTTTTAATGCTTTTTTCAAGAGTATGGAAGAAGAGGTAAAGCCAAGTAAAGTGCCTGGCCAGGAACAATTGAAATGTTTTCATTTTGCAAAATCCTGATGAGCAATCCAACATCACTGATGAAAATTCTCCATGCAAGTTAAACTTTTAACTGATAATACTGAATAAAAAAATAGGCAAGAAAATATGACTGATACAAATGGCCACTTAATGTATTTTAACACAATCTGGTGCCCAATTTCATCCAGTAGATTAAACAATACACAGGACAACAGACACATCCCTGAATTCTCAGGTTTAAAATTCATACATTTCTGTAAAACAGCATCTTAAGCCTGAATTGAAACAAGATCTTCCACACATGCCAGTCCCTTTGAAACCCGCATTTTTCAGGGTGGGCTATTTTTACTGATTTCAATGGCTCCCATGTAAGGAGGAGATAAAAAGGAAAATGTAGTAAGATAAACTGCAAACATTTAGACTGTGGACAAAAGATTTAACACAAAGCATGCTTCTTCATCCAGTGGTGAAAAACAGTCACAGTAAACCTTAAACATTTTAATATTGTCTATATCAGGATTAATTCAATTTACAGTAAAAAATAGAATATCAACTTATTAATAAATTGTATCAAAGTACTATGTCCATCCAAAGCATATTTTGCTTCCAAGGATGGAGTGTTTAGAAACAACGACATTTAAGAAAAAGCTGTGTTTGTAAAATTTTGGATTTTCCTAACAGAAAGTGTTAGGTAGAAGTATTGCTTATACAGAGGACATAGCCAAGGGGGTTTCCTAGCTTGATCCAAAGTGACATCTGGTGCAGAGTGCTCAGGATCCCATCACACCTTTGCTAGGCTTACAAAACTTTCCTCCCACTCATACCCTACTACCAAATAACTGTAGAACTGTTTATGTCCATACAAGAATACACAAGGGTATGGCACAGGGATTTTTTCCCCACCACAATGGGGGCATTTTCAAACCAGTTTTTAATAATCGGCAAACAATAACATTTGAAGACAGCTTAGCACACAAAATCAGGCATAAATCTGACTGCTTAAAAGGAACATCTACGATGACTTTACATCTTAAGCTTCCTTCTTTGCCTTACTGTGTCAGATACAAAAATGGTTTACATTGAAGACTTAACTTATTTGCAGAGATGCCTAAACTAGAAAATCTTCCTGCCCAGCAGCTGGAGACAGAAGCTCAGCCTGGACCACGATTCCAGACACTTACAATTCAGCAGGTACAAAACTGAGTCTATTTTTGAAAAGCTGGGATTTAATATCAAGGTAAAGAAAGGGCATTTTTCATGAATATATTTGCTTGCCAGCCCATTAGCACAGACAAAATTTTATTACAGATCATTCAACCCTTAGAATTTTAACAAAATATTCATATTATAACAAATTAAATACCTATATAGCCATTCAAATTTAGGGATTAGTTCTCAAAGTGGACAATTCAGAGAAAAATAAATAAATGCACAAGAGACAGAAGAGCAGAAATTGGCAAGGCACAAATACTAAAATACTGTGCACGGCTCGCTCAGGGATAGGTAGCCTGTGCATGAACCCATACCTTTACTTACCCCTAAAACCTCTACCTACCTACCATACAGTGGATATATGTCAATGGGGAAACAACATGAAGATTTCCAGTGCAAGATGGTAAAAAGCTTTCCTAAGTCTTTCCCTGGTCTTTTTTGTGTCAGAGGGGCAGTGTACTACTTCAATCAATCCCAAGCTTGCTTTGAATGCCCACAACAGTGTCCTTAGTCTCATCAGCTTTCCAGGCTGCCTTGTATTAGCAGTGAGTGGCCTCTTGGCCATTCCTTTTAGAGGAATGCTGTGAACAGCTCAGGTATGATTTTGCTAACAGCAGAAACCATTCCAAATAATTGCAAACGGCAGCTTGGTATAAATAAAGACCAGGACTCTTTGTAACTACATACATGCTATTCACACTCCATAATAATTCCTTTTAATTTGTTACATTAAGACACCTATAAATATTTCAGCATGTCTCTTAATGTGAGAAGATTATTTTTATTCCTTCCTCCAAATGGCCAAAGTACAAAATACAGGGGCTGCATATGGGGGCTGAGACACAACAGCTCATACCGGGGACTGCACAATCATGAGTACACATTTGCCTTGCGACAGATCCCGCTTTGGAACACTCCTAAGGGTTAAGGACAGACCAACACCCTAGTGAACTGGGTTCTCTGGTTGGGAGCCTTAGGAAGGAGGAGTGCACAAAGCTGCAGCTTTTCAAAAACAGATGTCAATTCCTTTATGATGGCATTGATGTTTCATGTAGGAGGGATAGATTCTTCCTCAAAGACAGAACCTCTCTCAAGGTGAGAAAAGAGGAAAACTCTGTAACTGAAACTGTGGGCTGTACAAAGTCAGGGTCACAGTGCTAGTTAGCAATTTAAGAATAGCTACCATCAACTTTCAATCAAAGTTGATGATTACAGTCCTACTCAATAACCAGAGAGAAAACCATTCCTGTAAGAGTTCAACGGAAATCACAGGATGAATGGCCAAGAAGCAGCAAATATTACTAACATAAAATGTGTTAGCTGAATTGCTTATTTCCATGTGGATGAGGCTTTTCTGTTATAAAGGGATATTTATCTGTCTCTGCATTGAATGGGACACATGTAAACACCCCAGGAAAGTTGGATATCCAGAGTGGTTTTGATTCCAAGTACTAGAGGCATGCTGGCACTTGGAACTAGTCTGGAGTTAACATATAATGAAAGCAAATGTTTACAAAATCATTTCCAATCACTACATTAAATAAGGTTTCCCATTTTGAGGAATTTAATTAAATAGAATTAAGAGAAATTAAAAATCTAAGTGATAATTTCCAATTCTCATCCGATTAACAAAAACCCACAAGTTTTATTAAGAAAGATTTATTGAAATTCAAGGCTTGAGAATGACTGCTATGAGCTATTGAGAGAACACCATTTGTAAAGTCTCAGCAAATTATGCTAGTGGGAGGGCAAGTGACAAGTAATGGAATAAAATCTCAAGTCTTTAACTCAGCATTTGCTCTGATAAAACTTACACTGATTTGACTGCCAAAGTATTGGATAAAAACAATCTGTAAAAGGCTTGCATTTGTTTTTTATACACATCTGAAACCCCAAGAAGAAACAACCCAACAGTAAGCACTAGCTCTAAGCCAAGAAAAAAAGAAAAAAAAAAAAAGAAAAGAACTTTAGTTTAGAACAAAGGTTTAAAAATGATATGGCATAATAATCAGGCATACAATAGGCTACTGCAAGACAAGGTTTGGAAGGAATCAGCATGGCCTTTTAGTTTTATGTAAAGTATGACCACTTAATCCCTTCATAGTCAGTTGTTGGAGCAAACCAAATGAATCCAGATACACCACCTTTTATGCAGAGAGATTTCAGAAGGTTATAATTTTTCAACTATGTGATTTAAACACAAAAGAGCAAATCTGTGAAAGATGTTGACAGGCATTTTTCTCCACTCCAGAAGAGAAAATCACTTAAAAATTCTTAAATACAATGACCAATGATTTCTATATGGCAATCAACTCACCCACAAATGATATTCTTAAACTCATGTGTGCTTTTGTAAGAGTTAGATGCTAAGGATTTCCTTAATTATCCAAATACCATATGTCCTAACTCCCTGTGTTTAGGTTTGGTAATAAATCACAACAATACTGAGACTTTGTGCCCTGGACTTTGGTTAAATACTCTTAATAAGGAAAAAGTAATGAACAACCATTTGCAGACAGAGTATTCAGACTGATACTTTCATCTAAACTGAAACTGAAGATGCATTGTGATCAGCCCCAGCTGATTAGCACTGTTTACCCTTTGGGTAAATAAAGACATATTTTGTGATGTATGCTTGTCAGAAGCTGCCAAATAAAACAAGGATTGTGTGGCTTGGATATTCCAGACCACTTTGTATATATCCAACTTCCTCCTATTAGGTCGTCTTAGTTGTCTGACTTATAACTAGATCTATTGTAAATATCAAAATACAATTTGTATTTATGTTTTTAGCAATATCAAATGCACATGGAAATCCTTCTTGTGTATAGTTACATGACATGTATTACATGCTTTATGTTTCTCTTTTAGCTTTTGCAGAGGAATGTGTGCAGGAAACCAGCCTACTGCACAGAGTACTTGTATTTCTTTAAGGTAAACACTGATGAAACATTTGGAGGATTGAAATAAAACCAAGACATTTATGAGACATAAAGGTATCATATAAAACTGTTGTGAATTAGGATATCATTGGCTGAATCCCAGAACAGATAATCCTTATAAACATGCAGGAATGCTGTAAACTGTGTATGAATGTCAGTGATACAGTACATTAGGAGATTCATATTACACTCGGTGCTGTGTAAGTCTCAGTCCCTGGATTTTTCATGGCCTCAAAGATTAAAATAAATATGTGTAGTATCTTTTCTTCCTCCATGAAGACACTTTATGTATACACTTTTATTATGCTGAACAAAGATACCAAAGTCTGTTTTTTCTTGAGCTGTCAAAGTACAAAAGAAATGCAAAAAGTCCTTGCACAGATGTAGTAAAGTGCTGGATTTTATCTTTTGGCAGGTGCTCAATATGCAGCCCACATAATCACATGTTAATGACTGGAGTGTGTTAATCAGCATGCATACCTGATTCCTTCTTGCCCAAGGAAAAAAAAAATAAAAATCAACAATTTAGAGTGTGTTAAAGCTTCTACTTTTGAAAAAATTCATGTCAATATGGAGAAGTGAATTTAAAACTTTCTAGAAATTGCTTTATTAAAAATAGGAAATATCAAAATAAGAGAAAGGAAAAAAAATACCACAGTTTTAGACAAACTTAAGCTACAAGTTTTTGCAAACAATTGAGGTGATTATTAAGTCTGTTTAAACACAGTTCACCTGAGAATATAGGGAAATGTTTAAAATAGACCATGAATTTTGGGGAAAAAAAATGTACAGTGTCAAAACCAAAATAATAGTAGATGTATAGCAGGCATGCCTAAAAGAACAATTGTTTGATCCTTCTTCAAATGAAGCTGGTTTTGTATTTCACCACCCCCATTACACACATTAGCCTGCACACTTCTAGGGAAACATTCTTTTATTTTTAATATGAAATGCAAACATCTTTTTATGCTAAAGCTAGGAAAACTGAGTCCTTAATCTTTCAAACCTTTAGATATGTGTTTAACAGTTATTGGTAGTCCTAATAAAGTCAATTTAAGCACAATCCTGAATGCTTGTTGAATCAAAACAACATGCTTGGGGAAAAAAAAAAAGCAATCTATCTTTTCTGCCATGTATTTCTTATGGCAGTCTATTCTATGGAAAAAAAAAATATCGTATCATCTGCTTTTTCACACCCTTTAGTTTCAGCCAAAACTTTGCACCCATGCAATTACATATGAAATTATTTACCTCTTTAGTTGGATAAAAATTCTGATGCACTACCTGGCACGCAGCAATAATATCCCAAGCACAGTAGAATTGCTTTCGATCATCACAAAACTCAGATTCGTACATGTAAATAACAGCTGCAGGAGCAATTTAGCAGACACAGAATTGCCAGAGTTCGGGGCATTTATACTTGATGCATTTTATACGCTCATATCCAGCCCATAAATGAAGTAAAAATACAATTTCAAAACATGTAATTGTATCTATAACTTTAGAGAATTTGCAGTCATGAATTTATAGAACAACAAATACACAGTGTTTAGCATGTGTAAAGGTTTTTCAATGATCTTCTCTAAAAACCCGAGTTTATTTTCCTTAAAGGGAAGAACTTTCAATGGGAGAAGTTAGTAACAAGGAGGGGGGAGCAACAGGAAGCACTGAAGCATTAAGGCCTTCAGGATACCACCCATTTCTGCCTTTCTGATGCCAGTAGCTTGCTAAAGATGTGTAAGCTAAATTTGATACTCGGTGATTTAAAATTATTTTTAAAGGACAAAATCATGTGGTATTAAGAGATTTTCACTTTTCCCACTGCACATACAAACCTGCTGTCAGTACAGCTGAGACATACACACACACACACCGTGGAAAGGTAGCAAGCCTTCCACGGGTTTGGCAAGATATCAACAAAAGAGATTTGAAGTCACCCTGAAATATATGTCAATGTTGCCATTTGAGATAAAATCAAATGAGGTACATTTAATTTCTGAATCCAGGGGTTCTTTAAATGGTGTTAGAAAAGTGTTCATGGAAACATAGCATATATTTGGAGGCTATTAATTTGTATTTGTATATGTATTTGTTTTTCCACAGTCCCTGGGTAATGATATCCATCCTTTAGACTTGACCTGCTGCTGTGGCTTCCTGTATCAGACTCTCACTGCATCTTTCCAAGTAACAGTACAGCAAAAAGATGCAGATGCCCTCATTCTGTACATCCGCACACTGTCTGCATCCTCCTGTGGTGGTGGGCAGGGGTGGAATGTGAGCAGGTAAAGGAAAGAGTACAGCAACCTCACAGCAACACAGCATCATGTACAGTGACTGGGACTGCACCTGCAAGTTCTTCACAAACCCTGTCTGTTACCAGTTCGTGACACTGGAATTGAGGATGGGAACAGAATTTGCCTCTCTCTTTACTGCTGGGGGCGGGAGAGAATTCTGTGATTTCATTAGGTTAAAGCTGAGCTCACAAGGCCCACCTTCACCCTCTACAGCCATGGGATTACAGCCAGCTCATTCCTCAAAGATCAGGCCACTCCACCATCTAATTTTGTACCATCTTGTGGACACCACTTTCTCCTAATACTTCAGAGCAGAAATAAAAAACAAGCCGTGAAGGGCTCTGTATGAAGATGGGGACCATTCCCAGTTCCCCGGTGAACAAAGCACAAATTACAATTCCCATTTCCTTACCTATATGCTAGTAAATATATTATTGGGACACAACGTTTCAGTTAATATCAAATTTAGCAGAAGTTAAGTATTGTTGGCTTTCCCCCCTCATCCTCTCTCAGTTTGCTGCCCCAGGAGAGACAGGTTTTGGATGCAGTCTGAAAATTGACAGCATTTCTTGACTGCTACTCACTGTCCATGGGACAAAGCAGGATAATTTCCTCATTATCCTAGTTCCAGTTTGCCCTCTTCCCTACCGTTCAGAGCAGCAAACAGATATGTCCTTCGCCTAAAATAGATTTGATTTTCTAGAAGAAGTCCGGGCAGCCATAAATAACATTTGTCCAGGTACTTTTGTATTAAGTTACAACTAGAAATAAACATATAATCTTTACAGCTCAGCACAACGAAATTACAAAAATCTGTCGGTTGTTTTATTTTTTCCTCACTGTAACGTCAAATTGGCTGGCGCTCCGATCCTGGCAGTGTAAGTCATTACAGGTCTGACGTTACAGTTGTTACACATTGCTGAATCTGTCAAATGAAAAGGGAGCACAAAGGGAATTTCCAAATGCAGCTGCTATTTCCCATTTGTTAAATCCTTTTATTACACCATATAAGTACACAGCTGGGAAATACTATAGAGTGGGAGTTAAAACAAAATATTTTGGCTTCCAGACATTCAGAATACACAAAGGACTCAGTGGAAAGCAATGCCTGATATCAAAAGGGAGTGAAAGTTTGAAAACATTTCTGGCCAGTGTGTTTTTTTAATGATAATACACAATGTAGTTTCAAGGTATCTTATATTACAGAAAGTGCTGCATACCATAGATGTTGGAAGAACCTCAATCTCTTTTTTTCTGTTAGATTGCCCTACTACAGTATCTTTCTTTCACTTAAGATCCCTATGGCCCTCGTAGCATGTTATGATGCATACTGTGTGCTCCCTCAAATTCCAGTGAACTCCCTAGTAGTTTTAAGGGCACAAAGGATGCAAGATTGTGCCCCTAATTAGGTACCACATAAAAGAGAATTTTTTTCCTCCCCATATGTCGACACAGCATTCTTTGGATTTACTATCTTCTAACCAGACAACACACATTATTGATGCATTTTAATGACAGCACTACTGTCTTTACTTTCACTGTAAATGGTATAAGCAAGCAGGTGCTTCTTCAAATCTGCTTTGAAAGCATCCATCTGGGAAGGTCAGAAAGCACTCACCTTCTGGGGATTTGGTTTTATTAAGTGGTTACTACCACAACACCTATCTCAAAATTGCTCAACCTGCCTTCTGGAATTTGTCTTTCTTGGAAAGAACTCCTATCCTCCCTTAAAGGAACATGAACTTGCCTTCATCGGGAAAATTGCAGGTGCTTCTGAATTCTTTCTTAGCAATATTGATGCCTGCTTGAAGTCTGACATGTTATGTCCTCAAGAAGGACATAAATAAGGGAGGATAACAAACAAACAAACAAACAAAAAAAACCAAAACCAAACATTATTTACTCTAAATGACAGTCCCTCAAGGAGAAAAAGGTTTTTTTCCACCACTTTACTGTTGTGATCTAACTAGGTATCAATTCACCTCAACTGTAAAGAGACTGGGGCCTCTATCTGAGCATTAAGACCTCTTAAGTACAACCAAGCAGCACACCTTAGAACTTCAGCTTTTGCTGATAGCCAAGCCTTGTAAATTCTACTCAGCTGCAAGCTGGTCAAAAAAAATCTGTTTGCCGAGAGCTACCTAAATAAGGATGACACCTCCACCACCAGATCAACCCAAGGGAACGGTGGAAATCCTTTTGTTCACCACAGTCATCTACATATATTATGGAACATTTACTGAAAAAAGGAGAGAAGAAAACCAGAGTGCTAAGTCATTCAAGGGAAGTTTATGCACCTGTTCTGAAATACGATAAGCTGGGTATTGATTCAGGCCATGTCCAAGCGTTGAGATGATAGTGCAGCATTAAGAGAGAAAACAGATCACTCCCTGTTGCTGTAAGGGTAAATGCACTTCAGGGCAAAACAAATGAGTACACCTCATTATACAGCAAGAGGTTCCATCATTTTGGCTTAAGCACTACCAAGGAATCACCTTAACCAAATGCAAATGCTTTGAGGGACTGACAAATTCCCAGAGTGCTCATGCTTTCTGAGTGAACAGGAAAGTAGCTGATGGATTCAGAGATTTATTTTTTCATCAACAAACTTGCTCAATGCTTCCCAGTCTGCATCTAACTTGTGCCCCTGATAACACAAAAGTTAAAATTATTCTGATGTGCTTATCACATGATATGGGCAAAAGAGTGACTCTCCATCCAGAATGAGAATCCACCTAAGAAACCTTCATGTACAACTTCACTTACTCTGTGAATTACTAACCTATAATCATTATTCTTTAAAGCCTTTTTTACAGCTGAAATTTTGCCTCCCTCATCACAGTCACCCAAATACTTCGGAATACATTTGCTTGACAAAGTTCTGAACTGGGTTAAATTGTGCATTACAAATTAGGTAGCATTTGTATGGTCTGGGTTGTTCTTGTGAATCAATTGGATTTTAGCTAAAAAAAAATCCCGCTAGATTAAGAAAGCAGGTATTATTGGAATAATATTGGAATAATATTGTAATAATATGCATGAAGAACTCCAGTATCTATGCATTAGCATTATTAAAGTGAAATTGTAAACAAATTTCAGTATTGCTAGGGTTGACAAAAAAAAAAATTACAATTGTTTTTTAACCTTTTTGAATCCTACTGATTCATATTGGGGGAAAGAAAAAAAAAGCCTTGATGAAAAAAAATCTGCTCATAGACATTTAATAAAAATAGAGAGGAAATTTTATGAAAAGGCAGGGTATTCTTTTTAAACTAACTGTGTGAATTTAATGCCTCTGAAAGTCACTTTATGGAGAGTCCAGAATTATGATGTTCTAAATGTACAGAACACCTGGCTGCTCCACATACCTTAACTCTTCCTGAGGAACACACGCAAGGAAAAAAAATTGACTGAGATGCTATGCCCATTCAGTCTTCATTCAGTCTGCCCATTTACTGCAGAGTTGTGGGGTTGCAGAGACAGAATTACAACTGCAAAATAATTTTATCTAGGCTACAGAAGAGAACACAGATAATAATTCTGATCATTACAAACATCACCTATATACAAACTGGTACCTAGAGCAGGAGAGAATGACATAGTTACTCATAAACAGCTTTCCCCTCCACGAAAAGTAGTAATTTCCTATAAATACAGCAGGTAATGTTTGTGTCACCTAAAATGCCAACAGCTTTGTTGTGGTGTAAAGCTATAATATTCTAGACACGGTGGGTTCTTTTTCTGATAGACAAGTAAAAAATACATTAAAGTTTCTTCTTTCAGCACAACACTTTGCAGATGACAAACAGTTGTGAGCTACATCCTGCTGTCAGAAATTAATGCTTGAATATATGAGCTAGAGAGGTTATGACATAAATCAAGGAATGAATGAAAACATGATAAATAGATGCATTTCCTCTCCGAAGGTGAACTCATCAAATGACCTCATTCATATAGACCTGTATACTTAAGAAGATTATACAATTGTAATTTACAATTACACCATATTGATGTTGATTTATTACTAACACTGACACTGTAACATTTCAAAAGCTTTACACCCATCAAGGATTGTACTGAACATGTCTATCAAAATGGGAGTGAACAGCCTTTTCCAACACTCATTTAGAAAGCTACTGTAAGAAATGTGAAACTCACCATTCTGTGTTGGGCTGAGATGACTCCATCCCACTCCGGATCTTGCTGGATGGTTGTGACCAGAGTTGGTAGCTCCTCAGAGTGAGGTTTGTTGTGCATTACATTATGTAGAGGCAGATGAGAGGTCGCATGCTGATCACTGTTGCCCTCTTCTTTGTCTCGTGATGCTAAGTCCTGGGTCATTGTTTCCTCTCCATCAGCTGCACACGCAAATGGAGAGGTAGCCTGCTTGGAAGACATTCTTCTACAAAAAAAGCAGACAAAAAGAAAAGGTCGGTGTTAAATGGGAAAAAAAAAAAAAAAATTAAGCTCAAACCAGCCCTCTAAACACATCATACCTGCCTAAAACAGTTAAAAGTCAATCATGCACAGTCAACAAAAGTACAAACAATGGCTTCAGGAGAATCTGGATTCAAAATACTGGATGAAGTATTCCAAGATGCCAGAGCAAAGTCAGGGTTAAGCTATATGATGTCATTCCAGTCATTTAGAATTATCAAACAATAAAATGTTCTCCAGCTGTAAGAAAACAGGGATTTTATTGGCATTTTCATGTTGATTTTGCATAAGAGTTGAAGTCTTTAAATTCTTACTCCCATGAGCAATCTGAAGGTTATAGGCAAACATTTAAATGAGAGAGTCCATCAGCCTTTTTCCTTGCTAGCAGAAGATGTTTTCTACACAAATGAGAATTTTTAAATCCATTTCAAATTCTTAAGTCTTTCTGCTTTTTGTTTAAAGCTGCATCTGCCCTTAACCTTTAAAATTTTAACCATTTTACCTTTTGGAAAGTGTTTTGAGTGTTCCTTGTGAAAAGTGTTCTAAAAGTGAATGATTTATTTGATGGATGGATGGATAATATCTGAGTAATCTTTTACAGTTTGAACTAAAAATCTAAAATAATTATGTTTCATTTCATAGTAGGCATCGAGTACAGGATACAGCTCAACAAATTACTTTAAATGACTTAAGTGTAATGAATAAATGCATTGATTTATGTTAAACCTCTTTTCCTAATAATGGCCTCTTACTACCATCTCCCATGCAGACACAGCTTTCACCACAGTTTCTGCACTTAGATGAAAATATAACTGACTTCAACTCAAAATCTGAAAACACTTCTTTTTTTAATTTCTAATAAGATTAACTACAACTGTTAAAACAATCATTAATAAACCTGAAAGAAGACAGCTAAAATATATTAACTATTTCCCAGGTTTTAGTAATTTCAGAATATCCTTGACACTGAAATTGCTGAGAAACTAAGGAATAAGATCTTCACCTTAATTGCTTTTTAACAATAATTGATTTCATACCATTTCTTTAAAAATGCACAAATCAGTTAACATAGGAAACCACATGAGCATTTTTCAAATTAGCAAATCATTAACTTGCTAGTACTGTTTCTACAGACAAATAAATACTGATTAAAGGGTCTGGAAATCTGAGACTAACAGTTAAATTTACAAATCTGTCACATGCTTTCATGAATATTACAGTGAAGGAAATATCAAGTGCAAAGAAAAATAATTAAGTTAATTCCAATTTAAACAGTAGTTTTATGTAGCAGCCTATGTTTCACATAGGATTTAACAGCTAATGCTAAATTTCTCACAATTAATGAGGGAGTTCAGATTTAGTATCCTACAGTGAAAAAAAAATTAATATAGGATCAAGTAATCTAATTATGTACAGTTCTATATGAAAGTATTACAAGCTTTGAAGTGCTTTGAAACATATTAAAACACTGATACCTATTTAGAATAGCTATTCTGTAAATAGAGATAATCCTGCCTCTTAAACTCGATACTGGTGGGGAAAAAAGGGTTGGTGTTTTCTTTAGGAGAGCCCAAGTGTAAGTGGGAGTCTAGTATGCATGTTGCCAATAAGCAGAACTGAGGAATTTAAAGAGTATATTACATTCTTACTATGCTAAAGAATTTGTGTTGATGCTACAGAGAACGTGCCAAGAGTCCAGGAGCCATCATTATTGTACGCGCTTCAAAAGGTTCTGGTTCGTAATTACTATGATCCCAGATAAAATAAAATGTTTCCTTTCCCTTTCCTCATTAAAGTAGTCATATTAATGTAATCACTCACATGAAAATATAAGTCAATGCTCTGCGCCATCTGAAAACCAGACATGAAACCTGAAAGTCACAATAAAGGTTTTTCCTTCCTTTAACCTTCTCAACAGATCTCATTCCTGTTTCAAACTGAACGAGCTTCTGTGAAAAGCAATAGCTATGGCTGTTTCTTCACCATAAATTAATCATGACACAAAACTAGAAATGAAAATGTCTCTTAAGAATAATTTCAACTACAAACTGCACCAATGAATAATAGTGCACAATCCTAATTAAACACAACTCTGCAGCTGCAAAAATAGCCTGAATCTGTCCAAAGCTATAAGTTGGCTTTAAAGGCTGGTTTGTTAGGGACTGTTTTCTTAAGGAAGGCTGGGCCCTCAGTCTTAATCAGTCAATAAATTATTTCCTGCAATTACATTAAATAGAAAATTATCTTCAAATTGGGAATGTTAATTGAAAATCAAAATTCAGACTGAAGTTTAGAAATTACATGCTGAATATAATTAGTCTAGAAAGGCTTCACCTCTATTTCATAAACAGGCTTTTGGTATTTCCTCAAGTGACCATTCAGTAAAGCTATCTACTGGTAATGCACTATAGAGGAAACACTTTTACTTTGCCATACACAATCACTAAAATGCTTTCCTCTTCTTCATGATGTTTTAAACACAATTAAATAAAAACCTCTATTCATGTTCTGTTAAGTTCCCCCATAAGGGGACTACATTAACCATGAAAATAAAATCATATTGACAAAGTTGCATTCCCTAATAATTCAGGCTATGGTCAGCAATTTTTTTCTGTACTAGACGAAGAGAACAGACCAAGAGCAGGGTTCAAATGCTTTCTAGCTCCACCTACCCCCTTTCTCCACTGAAGCATTATGGTCAGACACATTCCCATACTGTACTTTACTCAGTTGCCTAGAGTCCTGGAGCCTGAAAAAAACCAACAAGCTCAGGCAAGCCTCCCAGGCACTTGCTCTCCTCATGACATCATTTTTAGGGGTGTCTTTTGCTTCTATTTTCCCTCAAACCTTTGTTGAAACAGCAAAATTAATGCTCAGAGGTCAGCACTTAATGGTACCTTTCAGGTTTTGGGGTACTCTCTACTTCATGCAGGTTTTTACTCACTACCTGTTAGTTTTTACTGCAATGGGTGGACTCTGTGCACAGAACTCTGTCAGGTTCAGAGGAAGGGTTCAGCCAGTAACTCCAAGATCTCATGAAAGGGAGAATAATTCAGCCCATTTGAATAGTTTATGTTTATGATAACATGAAACCATAGAACAGGTTGTTGTGTTAAAATATTTTAATGCTAAAATGAGAGTATGAATAGCAGTCAAATTTTAAGCCATAATAACTTCCCAATTTTACATTTAAAATATTAAAAATGCATTTGCTAAAATCCCTGGTGAGAGAGAAAAGAAAAAATCAATATTCATAATAAATAAGGCTTGTAAATGGTACCAGCAATGTACTAATTTCCATTATAATTTATTTTTTCTCATATTATCAATTAAATTCACTCGAATGATTTTTAAAAAAAAATTCTGATAAAAAAATATCTCCCTAGTTATAACCCCTGCAAACAGGGGTTTATAATGGAAGTGCTGACACAACCCTAACTACAGCAGCGCAAATGGTGCCGCTATAATACACAAAATCAAGTTCTATTATTCTAAACTATCCTCACTCGGGGGGTTTTCTTTACTGTGCTCCCAGACAAACTGCTGAAGCATGAAAAATTTAAATGCAATCAAGTGGGTCCAATTCTACTTTACTAGAACAAGTGTCTACAGTGGTACAATCTTAAAAGAAGATGCAACAGATTTGTTTGGTGCTTTTCTTTCTTTTTTCTTTTTTAGCTGTTTATTTATAATACTGTGCAGTGGAGATAAAATAAGAGAGGAAATTACACTCACATTATATCAGTATATTGATTACACAGCACACAATCAGAAAGAAAACTACATTGTGAAATTGTTGCTTTGGTTAAATTGACAGATTAGCTGAACACAGCAATCACTAAAGGTGGAAAATATATCTAAAGGGTATGAAAAAAAAAGTGGAAGAGGCCCTAATTTCCTTAACTCCTATCACCTACGCAACTTTGAGAATTAAACACATCTTGATTGAGATTTTGCAAAACTAGAATGAATTCTATCTCATTTTGAACTCAAGGCAGAAAAAGAATGGGATCATTTACCAAAAGCTCCGTAAGGCTGAGGAATTGGACCCCAATTTCCATCAGTCTCGATCCTGAGGCAGTAAAGCTAAAATCAAACTGCTAAGGGGCTTTTTCCTACGCTAAGCTAAACAGACCCAAACTGCTCCATTCTCTATATATCTGACATGATTTAATTTTAATCCAGAGACTAAATTCTCTCTCCTCTAATGAAGACTACCAGTCAGATTCTTAACACACCACTATTCCCTTTTCCCTACAGACAGTGTGTGTTATATATACCTTTTTCTAAATACAAATGATAATACTTATCATCTAAGGCTTTTCTATGGTCTCAAATTCTTCAAAAAAACATGTTTGGTTTTTTTAAACAATTAGATTATATTCCTGACACGAAAGGCTTCCAAAGCCTGAAGTCTTCCATCCTTGATGAGTGCTCAAATCATTAAATGATACACTGTTAATTATGGCTAGACCTGGAGTTTTAGCTGCTAGACATTTCAGAATCAAGCCACAAAGTATTAACACAGATAACAATGATGGGATAGCTGAGACACTGTTTCAAAAACATATAAACTAAGCAATAACAATGAAATATATGACAAGCAGACTTGTAGTTGGCCAGAGACTCCAGCTTCTGCTCTGCTCCACCCTCACAAAGCATTCATAAACCTAAAGGCATGTCTACAGTGCAGCCACATAAATGACTGCTTTGTAATGCTGAGATATCCAAACTAATTTTAAACAAGCTCATTTCTGATAGCACTCCAACTACAGTAGTGTGGTACTCAGACTAATTCATCCTGCTTTAGTCGCTGCAGAACAGACATAACCCAGGTCTACAGCTCCAACATTAGATTGGAATCAGATTAGAAATACACTCGTTTACAGAGCTTTTATGAACAGCCTCCATTCTTTTTCCCCAAAGTGCCAGATTAAAGTACTTAAGTGCATGATTAACTGTAAGTATGCAAGCAGTCCACTAATTTCAAATTGGACTACTTGGATTCAAAAAGTTAAGCACATGTCTAAGTGCTTTGGTGACTCCAGAACTAAATAAATTAAGAGAAACCATTTTTAGAAGTACTCATAACCTTTTAAATATTTCCTTATAAATTTTTATTCTGACCTCGTGTTCATGACAAGTAACTTTCAGCCACAGCATCTTAGCCCTCCCTACCTTAGAGGACTTGCAGGACCCTCCCTTGTAAATCAGCATGTAGCTTTGGGATAAATTGTATACTATTGTATGTATATATTGTATGTCTGCATTGTATACTATTCTTTGCCTGCACTGCCCACAGTATTCTCCTCTCTTGTACCTGTGGCACACCTCATCACTTGGTGGCCCTATGTCTTTCACGGATCTTCAAATCCCTTATGAAACTCAAGGGCATCCTTGTCATCTGTTATGCAGCACAAGTTCACCTGCACAAGTCCGGGCTGAGGTAGAGGAGGGTACACAGATATAGCTGCACTGAGTTACTGGAACAACTTACTTATTTGTAGCTGTGGACCAGTTTAGCACAGATTAAACATTCAGGAAAACTGATCTTTATTTCTGCTGTGTAAAGATACCAGTTACATTAGTGTTCAGATGGACACAAAGAAAAATGAAAACACTTTGCCAATAGCCAAACAATGTTAGGCGGGTGAACTCAGTAACGTAATTCATTGTAAATCTAATGCTGTAATCCATCTGCCAGTTCAGAATAAACAGTTATTTCCTAAAATTATTAAATCTCATATCTGTTTTCAAGGAGCCTTAGTAAGACAAATGAATAGTTTGTAAGAAACTTGTTCTCCCAGGGCCCCACAGCCCAGTAAGAATTCCTATAGACAAAACACAAACCCCTATCAACTGACAAGACAGAAATGGGAGAGATTCACCCAGTATCTGTTCCTCACTCTGGATCTGATTCACAGCCAAGCCTTAGGCCAATCAGCTCAATTCCCCCAAGCTCTTCCTCTTCATTTTGCAGGAATGCTACAAGAATTAATTACACAGAGACCATAAACAGCACTGCAAAATTAGAGTGGTTATGGTAGTTGCAGGAATCACCTTGGAAATGGGGAAGCAAAATATGATACAAGAAATGACCATTATCATGTTAACGGAGCACCCAAGTCTCTTGCTGAAGTCAGCCCCAGGGTAGCAATACACTTCCAAGATACTCAGCTTTTCTTGCATTTCTTTTCCCAGTCCCAACAAATTACACTTCTACTGATAGATATTAATCCAAATCACAAAGTTTTACTTCAGATTCAGAATTCTTCAAAGCTCAGAGGGTTTGGAACAATTTTTATGGTATTTCTTCTCATCTGTATTCAAACAATGTGAGAGCTAAAACAGCTCCTCGAAACTTCGTAGGGTCTGCCATTATAGTGACCTTCCCAGCCACTCAGAGACTAGGACTGGAGAACAAATCCCTGTCTATCCATCTAGTTGTCAAAAACATTAACATGGATGCGGCAAAACAGCCTCGCAGCCCCTGGTGACTTTCAGTGAAAATCTTAAGTGTTTATTCAGATTCATTTAATGCCAAAAATACGGCTACCTTTCCAGTAGGTTAAATGTTCCAATCTCTTTATTCACTACCAGGAGTTTTCACTGAAAATGCCTAAAGTGAACTCACACTGAATGCAGTAAAGGGCAGTGAAAGAATAAGCATTTAGCACCTGAGATGTGCTCATCTTCAGTCACTGTAGTTAATATTTTCTATAGTTTATATTTAGCTGACAATATTGCTGTCACTTTATTTGAACAGCTTGAGACTGTTCTTTGGACTGGAGCTCATATGCCCTGGAATGCTTTGACTCATGAATTGTTTCTCCTGATAATGTTACATCACGTAACCACCTCTGTTTAATTGGTTGGTATTAGCTTCTCACTGATGACTGCCTTTAAAGTCCTATGACTACACCATGTGTCTCTGGATATTGAATTTCTTACTGTTGGAAAAATAAGAAAAAAAAAGGCAGTACTGACTTTCAGCTATCTTTACCAATAACAAGAGTGAGCATGCCAAGAATTTATCCACCAGCAACTTATTAATATGTGTTTTTTCAGGAAGTAGAATATACAATATAAATAAAAACAATCATTAACAATAAAATTAAAAATCAATGGTTGTTATAAATAAACATTAATTCACATATTTTTATTGAATAGAATGTCTGAATTGTTTAGCTGAATGATTATATAAATGGTTTTGATAAAGGATGCCTAAAAATACTAAGAGGAGTTTTTTTAGCAGGTTTATATTTTGAGATGAGACTTTATACAAAAGGCAAGAACACATTAAAAAAAAACAAAAAACAAAACAACTAAACTAAACTTGTTCTAGTAACTAGAAATCTTCCAGGCAGCACTTAAACTTCCTGGGCGTCATTTCCCCAAAGATTCACTGAATCATTTCAATACTCTATGAAATACATGCTGCTTGGGTAAGAGAGAATATTCTTACTATTTTTTTTTCCTTCCACAGTTAATTTTTAGGAGCTGCTTAAGATTCCACGTAATGAGTTATACAGTTAATTTTCAATCCTACAGGTGTGAAAACAAAAGGTCATGTGCCATTTGTCTGCACCACCTAATTCAGAATAGAAATATTCTATCTGCAGTCAGATTTCTCTCCCCTCCTTCCTCATTCTCCTCCCTCCTCTCCATATTTCTGATTCTCATTTCTAAGTCAAACAGAGCACCTCAGCAGAGAGTGAAATGAAGTATCAGTTTCAGGCTTACCTGTAGCCAGTTGCACTAAACCATCTAATTAGTACCTCCGTGTAGCATGAAACAATGGCTCTGCAGCTCAGTTACAGATTGTCTTTTTAATAAAACCTTACACTGCTAGCTAAAAACATTCTAGCAGTAAAACATTGCTGATTCTGTAGGGGTTACACAAGCATCAAAGCACTTAAATATAGGTGCCAAACCACACTGCCAGGAGCTCTTAGTACTGTGAGGTACTGTTACCTGACAGCTTGGTGAATATAAAATTACTTGTTTCTCTAACTGAAGACAATCAAATTGTCACCTTCCATTGTAAAAATGCACAACTAGGGATCAGCAAAGTGTCAACATAATTACCGGGAAGAAAACAAAACATAACAAAAATATCAAATCTAAATTCCTCTTTCTAAAGGGTAAACACATCCATCTGGCTATTCACAGAGAAAAGGAGGAGGGATCTTATTTTTACTATCAAATATCCTAGTGCGATTTAGCAATAAGATTTATATGCCTTTCATTAAGTGGAAAAGAAAAACAGCTGAAGAAGGTGATTCATGAAGTACTAAAAATAAACATAGGTCAGAAGTGTGCTGGGATGTTACTTGTGCATGTTCAAAGTACTACAGGTGTTATCAGAGATGCTGGGACAAGCACATGTATCTGCATTGTTATTATAAACTTATACATCTGAGGATTCATAAAAATTAATTCTAATTGGCACACGGCGTACTTTGGCACGAGCTATGCGTGACGTGCCACTTTTATTTGTTTATTTAACTGACTTCATTCCAAGAAACGAAAATTAAGTTTGAACTGCAGACTGCCTCAGAACTGGGACTTTCAGGATATTAAAAACTGGAGGAAAAACTTTGAAAGGGGTAATCTGAATACATGAGAACTAACATTTTCACTACAGATTTCTTTAGGTTATTCAGCAAGTGGCCTACATATTCAGGAGTGAAATTTGCATTTTGGTGATGCAGAGATCTCACAACCAGAAACTGTGTTTTATATCTACAGTAGCTCCGGGCATCCTATAATAAAAGAATGTCTTAGGTAGGATCTATACCTGAAAAAATATTTTCATCTGGTTCATAGTAGTGAAGCTAAACCCAAATTCTTTTTCAAAAACTTGCGTTGTTGAGTGATAGCACAGATTACCTTTCCTGTATCAATATTTCAGTCACTGCTAACGCATACACAAAGTGCAGCATCTTCACATACTTTTTAAAGTCTCACCAGTGCTGGAGGTCTTACAAAAGGAGAGAAAAGCAAAATGCACAAAGCTGAGAATCTATCTTTGACATTGTTTTTTCTCTGAAGGAATATTCAAGAATGGCAGTAAGGGAAAAGCAGCTTTTTTTCCACCTTGCACAACTGCACTAGAGCTAGATGTAATCCTAACCCTTGCGGATCAAGCAGGCACAAGGACAGCTTAAATACACTGCTGGCCTTGCAGAAGAGGTTAAGGAGAAGGTGCAGGCTCCACATAACTGGGAACACCTTCTGCATCTGATCTCAGGCACTGCATCCCCAGAAGCTCAGGTGCAGCACCAAAAGGCTGCGCTTTCCAGCTACAACCTGCTTGCAGGTTTTGGCCATTGGTGCTTGCTCTTGAGCACTGCACTGTATCACACAACACAGCACCTTCTCTTCCACTGTGTTAAAGTCTCAGTACACGCCAGCTGATATTCCGAACTGGGGCATAGTATTGAAGCGGTAAGCAGCAAATTTAGGAGGACAGATTCAGATGTGTGTCAGTGGGAACAGAAGAAAAAAGGAAGGTAGTGAAGACCCAGAATGATTTTGAAGCCACAAGCATTTTGATCAGATAAAACAAAACTAGAGAAAATGCCCAGCTTTCTGCAACTTTGAGAAATTCTGATTTTTGTTGAAGTCCTTACAAGGCTTTTACAAGGCAGAATTGTGCACAATATTTCTTTGTTTTGAACTAAGGCTTACACAATATGATCCTTACATATGTGTACAATGGAAACCCTAAAATGTATTTACAGACCCCTGCAGGAAGCACCTCATTTACCCGTGAGCTGCAACTACTATTGGGATAAAGGACAGGGCAGTCTGAAGAAGCACACTGTTCACAGGAAGAATACAGGGCATACTATGCCTAGCTGAAACTACCCAGGAAATATCCCGGCTGGATTGGCAATGTGGCCAAGAAGAGCAATGCAGCAGCTTCTCCCTTTCTCCCCACCCAGCCCTCCACTGCTCAGGCTGGGCGAGTTGTCATGGAGGGAGTGGATGGGGTCCTGCTTTCCCCAATGTTAACTTGCTTCAATATGAAAATAGGAAGTCAAATAATAAAGAATTACAACAATCTAAGAATTCACATAAAGTAAATTAAAACATTATGTCATCTATTAATTAAGCTAATAAATTGCCATTAAGAACTGCAAACAATGTAAAGCTCAGTTTATTGAGATTTTGAACCTCCTGGCCTTTCAGGAGATTCACCGATGAAATCTCTACCAGTTTTAACTGCCTTTAGGAAGAACAAACAAACAAGCAAACACAAAACACCCAAAAAACCAACTAACTAAGACACTGGTAGTCAGTCTGATTCTTACTATGACATACTTAACAACATCAAGTATTCTCGCTGTTACTTAGTAAAACAACAATACAAAAATCATTGTCCAATATTAACCAGTTTCCCAATGCAAGTTCTGTGTTTTTACGGAATTAGTTAAAGCCTTTGGACTAGACATTGCAAAGAATCAGAGAACACTAAACTAACAAGGAATTGTCACAGGTAAAAATTCTACTGCTTCATCATTCAGTTTGGAGAAATCAAGCAGGGTGCTCTTCCAGCACAGAGCACACTGAAACTGCACCAGTTGCAAAGGAACTACAAACTCTCCTTGTCTTTTGGTTTCAGTTCCACAAAGTACCACAGACTTGTTAGGAACAATTTGCAGAAACTGAGAACCCTCAGCTATCCTGTTTTCTTGGCCGATTATGGCATACAGCATCTGATCTCTTACAAGGAGAAGGAAACATGCATAACCAAATCAATCATCAAGGGTAAAGGTGAAGAGTGCCCAGGCTCGGAATTGCTCCACATTTCCGTGCTCAAAGTTCCGTGTTAATATTTTTAAATGTGTCAAAGAGCATCACAAAGCACAACTACCAGAATACAAAGAAAAACATAAACCAACACAAACCAAAGGCCCAGTCAAATGAAGTTGTTGCCCAAATGATCAGGAAGTAAAAAAAAAGAAAAAGTCTAAAATGCAAACTTGACATATTTTCAGTGATTTTAAACACTTTTAAATTCAGTTAGATAGATCCCTTAGAAGTTATTTTTGCTAAAATAATTGGTACATTCTATCCTAGCACATGATGTAAGTTTACCATTGAAATACAGTGCCTTGTTGTGGTTTCCATCTCTGACCCATTTTTTCCTATATTTTAAGAATAAAAGATACGATCTGCATTTGTAAAGCACTCTTCTCAGTGTCAATTTTTGCTCAGGGCTGTATTTTGTAACACTTTCCCACTTTCATTTATTGGTAATAATCTATAATAGCCAGGCAAGCCATACATTATATGTGCAGCCTACTCCTTTGAAAAACAGATTCAGACAGTTTCGTTTTCACATGGACAGTTGTTGAGAGCTCTATTATCAATTTCAAAAGCACTGCCATATAGAACATACAGCATTACAGGCATATTTAGCTGGTATGGCTATCATCCCTGCCATGAACCATCAGCGAGACAGTCTAGTGTCTGTGGTTCTAAACCAAATACAAATAGAATTTAAAGGAAATGTATCTTTTAATCTAGGAATTATGACACAGACATAGAATCATTACAGACTTTGGAGTATGGGTCAGATCCTCAGACACTGTAAATCAGAGCAGCTGTACTGAGGTTAATTGAATCCTCTTTATTCAGCTAAAGACATATCCTTAACAACTTTTCTTGGCTTAGAAAAATGACATTGGTCCTTTTGCAATATAAAATTTCTGTGTTTTCAGTGAAAACCAGACTACCATTACATTATCGTCAGGATCATATGACATTATAATATTCCTCCAAACACTCACTGCAGAGAAATGCAAAAAATGGTAAGGTATATTGTGAACACTAGCAGACTGTATGCATCACTCGGTACTTCTCCCATCTATGCCTCATGAACCAGTTTAAAACAACATCTTTGCACTTACACAGAGAAGCATTTTCAAAAAAAATACAAAATTACATTTCCAAATGGCAGAAGCACTAATATCAGACAATTCTGGGAAGAATCAAACACAAATGACTCAAACAAAAACAATTGTAGGGTTTTCATTTTAACAAGAATTCTTATGCTGCTACTTGGCAGAGCACTGCAGCCCAGCAGCTCCCGTGGAGCGAGGTCAGGAGAGAGACGGGGTCATCCAAACACCTCAGCCCCCCGCACAGCACGCGTGCACCCTGCACTGATTGCACCAGCCCACATCGCTCCCCAGCACACCGCCAGAGGCAGCCTCGCCAGGGCGTGAACACTACACACACCAGGGTGGAGGTGGCAGGAGTGGGGAGGTGCCCATCAGCCTACCTTTGAGCTGGCAAAAATTAAGTACAAAAAGGGAGAAAGCAACGGCTCTTTCAGTTTTATTCTGATGAATCATTTTTGGTCACTGAGGTTTTGGAAGCAGGGAAAAGCCATAGCAGAGTAGAAACTGGAGCTGGCAGGGAGTCACAGGACCACCCCAGAAAGGAGGCTGGTTTGGGATGAGCCCTCATCTGCTCAGCAGAGGGGTCAGTCTCCAAGAGGGGCACCTTCATAAAGGGGTTCCCTTACCTTGGAGCTACCCTGGTTATTATTTCAGAGCAGGTGATGAAGCAGGCTAATATCTGGCAATCAGTGCAA
>VWZY01002772.1:1036777-1051777 GCA_013399075.1 Chloroceryle aenea | reverse complement strand
ATGGGTTACTTATCACCTCCTTCGAGGCCTGTAGCTGTACTTGTAATACGATTAACAAAAAGTGATCTGAGATATTGCTGTATAAAGAGACATCTTGGGTAGGAAAAAGGAAGAAAATTTCAGAAAGGAACTTCTCGTATCTCTGGAGAGACAGGAGATAGATCTGTGAGCTGAGTCTGACAGCAAAAGAGAAGAAATCCCACATGGAGCTGAGTTTATACAGGGGTGAATGTATGTGTGTGTAGACAGATAAACATATATATCTACATGTATATATGCTGCTCTCTGTGTGCATACATGTATTTTATACAAGATTCAACTCCCAAGTACGTGAAGAGAATATGAGATCTACCCTTGTGGCTTTTTCCCTGTACCCTGTTGCCCAGATGTAAGCTGTGAAACACATCCAAGTTCCTTAGAAAGGGAAGCATGGAGCCAGGCAGTTCAGGCTGAGCTGTTGCAGTTATCACTCCATTGAAAATTAACAACAAATTCAAACAACAGAGGCCGTGTTTGATTCTGGACCTTTCTGGGGTTTCTTTCTCTAGTTCCCACCCCCACAGCCTCACCTCTCTCCCACTCTTCCCTACTTACCATAAAGTTATGATGCCCTTTACTATAATAATGAATGGAATTCCCAGATTATTTTTTTTGAGGCTTAACTGATTCTCAGTGCTTTTTTATGTGCTTAGCACTTACACAAAGAAGCTTTTTCATATTTCTTTCATCAAATATAGAAATAGGGGAGTTAGTATTCCTTTGAATAGTTTCAACAGATAGTCACATTTAATTCCAAAGATTTCTTTTTTCCTCATTTCATTTTTGTATCACTCTGCATACAGTTAGACTACACACCCATCTATAAACCCACACCTCCCACCAGCAAGTAGAATAACTCCATCTTTTATGATTCCTAAAATCATACACACCTGCACAATGGTCACTGTATAAAACTCTAAATACAAATAAAAGTGAGACTGTTGGAACCTCACTTCCCCTTCTGTGTGTTATTTTTTTCCAGGCAATCTCAGCTGAGAGCTTTCTACTGCTGTCACTATGGCCAATTTTATACTGGCTATTTTTCTCGATACAGATGTGTAACTATTTGCCTTTTCTTTACTTCTCTGTAAATGCCATATGGACAGAAATCATTGAGACACCAGATCATACATTTATTTTTATGATATATTATGCTGTTTGATGTCATGTTGACATCTAATTGATATTGGTTTTGCTTTTTTTTGGTCTTTGTTTTGTTTCTTGGTTTCAATAAAAAGAGAATTTAAAAAAGGCTGTGGAGTGATGACTTAAGGCACTGACAGACATGAACATAGTATGCATCTCTTTTATGATGTGCTGCTGAGTAGTTGGGTATATTTCTAGCTTTAGATAACATACAGGAGACCTCTGAATTTTTGCTGTATAGTAAAGTATTTGTGTAAGCCTAGCCTATAACCTCAAAAGGACTGTTTTTTCCTCTAGCAAGAAGGACATACAGAACATGTTTTCAATAAGGGCTTAACCCATGATTTAAGAGTCAATAAAGAAAGGTTTTCCATAAAGAAATGAGAAAGCAACAATAGAACTAAAATACAACATACTGAAGATTAAATATGTTCTATCAGCACAGAAGTGTCTTTGTACAGCAAAGAGCAGAAGGGGATGATTAATAGTAAAATGGTAAGTATGTCAAAAGAAAAATAAATGCAATTTAGACAAAGTACACACTTATTAACAGAGAACATCATTTACAGTTATTCGGATGGGAGGAAGGGAAGGATGAAACTAGCAGAAGATGTATTTCACAATGTGAAGTCACATTCATCTCAGTTCAGATTCCCCCCTCGCCCCTCCGCCCCGACTACAGCTGCCAAATAAAAACACTGGTGAAATCCTTGCTGGAACAAAATTACTAGGTAAGTGCCCAGTGACTTCAGCAGAATCAGGATCTCACTCGAGGTATTTTAAGGTGCAACTTTACTAGGCAGACTTCCTGGATCACCAAGGGGAATGTTCCCTACCTGCAGACAGCACCAGCCCTAACAGCACTGACATCAAGCAGCCTTTGTAAAGAGGGGCTGGGGTTACAGACCTGCTCTCACTTGGAATGGCCACTACGGGGTCAGTCAAGGCCTGGGGCACTACCAGGTGGCTTTAGGAGACACTGGGTTTTGGGGCACAGGGAGTGGGAAGGGAAGGAGGGAAGCTGGCACTTTGAAACAAGCGCAGAAACCAGGTTAAGCTCTGACAGTGAAAGGCAAATTAACATGCCTGACAGAGTGAGCATCTTCCCAGCACCCACCAGAAAGCCACCATCTGAAACCAACTGAAAGGGTTCAGAGCAAGATTTCTGCATGGTAATTTACTGTGAGAAGGTTTGGGGAGCACCTTTTCCATATTTGCAGAAATTATATAAAAATAACCAGATGTAAACTTACTATTTCAAACGTTTGGAGCTAGAAGGATACAAACAAGCTACCAGATTACATTGCTCCCTGCAGAATCACAGGGCTCCCCAGAGGTACCAGTCCAGCCTGTTTGTGAAAACTGGTGATTCACTTTCCACAAAGAAATACAACTACAACCAGATATCTATAAAACAAGGGAAGATACAAGACAGAAGGAAAATGGCCATTCATTCTGCATATAAGAAACACGTTGCAGGATAGCTCCATAAAAACTGCCCAGAATGCTCTACTATTCCCCACAGCAAATAAAAATGGATTTATAAGAAAGGCAAGAAAGGTAAATTTTAAATAAAGAAGATAGTTTGGAGAAGTTGTAAATTAAGAGAAACCAAAGTTTAAAACATAAACGTTTGTTCAGTATTAATTACAGAAATTGCCAAACTCCTACTTTGCATACATAATTACACACAAAACGGGAAAGAGTAACACAACTAAAACAAGGGTTGTAATTCCATCAATAATTATCTGGAGAAGATGAAAATCTTTTGAGTTTCACTCTCCTGATATATGGTATCAGTAGAAACCAGACAGGGAATTAAAGCCTATAATTCACAATACGCGTGCTTTTACTTCACATGAGAGATAAATCAAGAAGTGGTAGATGTGAAATATACATCTCAAAGCACCCATCCTCCAAGTCCCTTCTTAACTATCTCTCTCAAAACCTCAAGCTGTCCCAAAAAATATTTTGATCATGGTCTAATTTACATGACCTTTGCAGAAATGATTCTTTGCAACTCTGGCAAGTTCCTTTCTCTACCACTTTTTGAATGACTCCTTCCATTTGCAAGGGAGTTCTCAGAATCTCCACATTATAGGACTATTATTGCCAGAACTCACTGAGCTCTTGCTGTGTTCACAGATTTAAATCTGAAAGACCAAAATGATAAACACATACCTCATTCAAGAGAGTACATACAAGCACAGAAGTATACAAGTTATTTCAGTAATGTATGGTATAGCTAGAAAAAGAATGACGTCAGAAACCTTTATTAGCATCAGACAAGAGCCTCAGTTCTTAAACCCCCCTACTAAAGCAGGTTCACTTAGAGCAGGATGCATAGGAACTTGAAACTTAACTGAACATTCTCACTTCCTAAACTGTAGGTGGAAAACAGCACTTCACCTTTATCAATACAGCCTATTAATTCCCACTGTTAATGAAAAAATGAGAAGATATGAGGAGGTCAAGGAAGTAAGAAAGAATGAAGGTGGTAATAGGAGAGAGAATCCTTCTAACTATATTATGGAGAGCGTCAATAAACACAAATCAAGTAACTTCCCCCCAAATCCCAGAGAAGTATATAAATAATTCACAGTATTATTATCACTCTAGTACCATTATAATATATTCGTTTCATTACCAATCCATTCCCTGTAATTCTAAGAACTATGAAGTAAATTATGATTGCCACCCAAACGTACATCTGAATTACAAACAATACTCTCACTAAAAAGCACCCGCGTTTTCCTGAAAGTTTTGAGGAGGTGATCTGATGTTAAGACTGTCATACTTTTAAGCAAATACAGATTGACTTAAAGAAAACATTGCAGGAGGGAGCTCATGTTCTAGGCTTCACCAAGCAATCAGCAAGGCATCTGACACGCTACAGAAAAGCTGCAAAATCCAGCAAATAAATCATGTAACACCCATTCAGTATCCTACAAAGCACACAGTGGGGAGCTGACACATTATTAACTGACTGTAATTTTCACAAACTGTAACATTCTAAGAGCTTTATGACATACATGTGGTGAAATATATTTTTAGGTATTATAAATGCACGTTTTTAAAGCACATTAATCAAGATACTTCAATTAAATCAATGGGTCATGTTTGTTTTCAAGTTGGTGGCATCAAAAAATGTTGATTATTATGGTAAGCAGATCTGGGAAACATATCCATCTCGTGACTCCACTCCAACAGCATCACAGGCTTTTGAGGATGTGGTAGTAATGCGTAACATGACAAAGGGACTGACCTGAGCAACAGAGGAGATAATCTTGGGACAGGTATCGTCCCAAAGTGGTCAAAAAATTGAATATGAGCTTTTATATCAAATTCTGTTTTAAATGAACTTGCTGAAAACCTGCTCTTTCAATGACAACAAATCCACAAGGGACAATGCGGGTTCCAAGGAAGTCCCAATGCTATCCAGAAAAAGAGAACCAAAGATGATAATGACACAGACCAACTTTCAACCAAAGCATCTTATCTTTTGCCCCGGTGAAGGTTTATATAACTTTGCAGCTGCAAACCTCACCTGCCTCTTTCAGAAGCAGCAAAAAGGAATTCTGCAAATGACAAAATACTGGCTTTTGAAGCTTTACATTCTTCTGCCACACACAGGAGTAACTCGAGGTCCCAGAGGTTCATAGTAGAAAATGGCTCTTTGCCAACTCTCATTACTGCCTGCCAACCTGTAGATAATCTTGTACCGTACTTCATCTGATACTTTCACATTTACAACACATTACAATACTCAGCAGTTTCTATTTAAATAAAAGTAGACAAGATAAAAAAATAAACCTAAAGCAGAAAATAGAGGCTAGATGTGAAAGCCGAGAGCATTTTCCTCTCTATTGTCCATTATTCTTTAATGTATCATTCTCTTTCTGCATGTAGGCCAAAAAAATAAATCCAATGTAAACACAAAAGGCAAATACCTTTTGAAGGCCAGGCAAATATTTGAGAAGCAGAAAAGCAAAAAAGAGATTCTGCTTTTATCTCTAGATCACCCTACAATTTAATGGTTAGTGGAGAAGGGTTTCTTTTTTCCTTACTTTCTTGTTTTTCTTTTTCTCTTTATTTCAGGGAACTCAGCAGGGGCAGGTCCACACTTCATAGCTCATAGAATGGTTATCAACCTATAAACTCTAACAATGGGATAACAAAGGTCAGATAACTATACTATGCTTGTTACAGAGCAGAGAGGAAAAAAATGGCACTATTAAAAGGCTACAAATCAACAAGCCAATATATTAAAAAGCCTCAATCCTGTTTTATTTTTGAATTATGGAAATGACATATCTGATGTATAAAGCTTATAAGCCAAGTGCAGATGGCTGTATGGGGCTTAACACACTTCATCATGTTTCTCAAAATTTAAGTAACACCACTCCATGGACTAGAGACTAAGACTTAAGTCTTCATCTATGTCTGTAGTATGAAATAGTATCACGATAGAAGAAAAAAGACAATCATCAAGCTAAAATGGTAAAGCTGATAAACCATTACCAGTGAGCTCACAATCACCTAGTGGAAAGAATAAATGAAAACCTACCTGTATGAGTATATGGAACTGATTTCAGGAAGTTGCTAGGTGGGAATAAAGCCCTTGAATCCAAAATGGAACACAAGCACCATTTTTATTCCCTTATTACAAGTCTGTGACTCTCAGGTCACTACTGAACACCAACGTAGAAGTGTTCAGTGGTTCACTAAAATGGGTTGATGCTCTCAGGCCACTAACAAATCTTTGCAAGTGCCTCATGAACCGCAGCAATTCCTCAGACAGATACCATCTGGTCCCTCCTTTCAGAGCAGGATCATAACATATTGTTGTGAATATATATGAAAGCTGTATCAAATGCCTCACCTATCACAGTCTTTTAGCTTGTGAGAGTGAAATTTGTTACATCAAAAGGACAGCATTAAGTAGTTCCCCCAAAACTGGTTTCTGTAAAAAGGTAAATGGTTTCATCAATGGCCATTGTGATTCTCACTTAGTTATCCATGCTCTTAGTTCTTCTTCTCCCATATAGATACAATCTCCTCTGAATGAGACATGTACATTTAGATTCTTCATTCTGTATTTCTGTGTGGTATCCTACCCTCATCAACAGCTGATAGATGAGAGACAATGATAGAAGACTCTTTAATTCATGATTTTCAACCTGCAAGTGTTCTTCTAAACACTAATATGAAATTACTGTGTAACAAGGGATTACATTTCTCTAAATTTTCAACTATATTTCTCTGTGTACTTATAGACAGATAGAGGTTAAGGGCCATCTGCAATAAGATTATAATTAAAAAAAAAAAGTATGAACAAATAAATTTCAGCACAAAGGTCACTTAAAGTATAAGCAGAAGGAAGCTACTTTGGGATTGATCACCTGTCCAGTGACTCTAAATGTAAGAAAACATTTTATATGTTTTATATGCTGTAAAGTATGTCTAGTTTATTATATTAATTTAACAGAAAAGTCATAAACACTCCTAACTAAAGAAGTTTGATCACCAAAATAAGATTACTCCTGGAAAACAGAATTAATATTTGCTTACTCTTGTAGGAAATATTTATAGATAAAAGCTGTAAAATATAAAAATATCTTTTCTAGCATAAAAAGAAAATCTAATTAAGCACCTAAAAGCTATTTCAATTAGGTTCATTTTCAGTTTTCAGAAAATAAATTCACTTTAAAAGATTATTATATTCCACAGAAACAATAAGAAAAGTAATTGTGTTCCAGACTACCAGAGAAACTGGGGGACATCAGCCCTTTATGGTGAGATTTATCAAGATCACGAGCATGGTGCTACAACAACTATTGCCATGAAACTGATTTTCTTATGCATTTCCCTTGAAGTCCTTGTAAAAAAAACCCAGACCAAACAAACAAAAAAACCCCCGCAATTCAAATTGGCTAAGATCATTGATATGATCTCTATAATCTTTAACAGCAATTTTATAAATACCTTAGGTAATAAGTAAACATGTACAATGTCCAATTCTCTATCTGCTTAATATTAGAAATCCTGAAAGCACGAGGTCAAACACTGGGATGGTTACAGGTCCATTGCCACTCTAGAACTCCCTCGTGCATTTCTTGGGTGAAACTGCTGACAATAGCCTGGAGGACTCAGGGGTATTCCCATCAACTACTGATTTTAACAACTAATTCAGAATACTTTTGCTGATAACACATTACTCCTCTGAATTCTAGAGCATCACCTCTAGAAATAGAACCGTGTATAAGACCAACAATATAGATAGGGAAGTTTTGTGCCTAATATTAATATGAAAAGTAGAGGGCATTACTATGTAGCATGTACATAAATGATCATTAGACAGATGCCTGTGTATGTTCACATATATGCAAATACAAGAATATATTTGCATACACAGGAAAACATAAATAATGGACAAAATGGACTTGTATTTATTGTGTGTATGCTTATATATGCATACATATGTAGATATAAAGATCTGGAACCTCTATAGCTATACGTGGTTTAGACAAACACATATATATGTAATACAGAAGGATTTCACCAAGCTAATTCTTACTCGGGAGGACTACAAGAACTGACATTATGTATCATACTGCAGGAGCACAGTGTTTGCTCACAAATTTTCTAAACCATGGATCGTTTCGTAGTCTGTGCCTAAAAACCACAGTAGTGGTTCACTAAGTGATACATTTTTTAATAACAATAAATACCATTTTTTCTTTCAGTTGTGTACTGTGTGGTTCAGCCTCTAGACTTGGTTGGTATCAGTCAACCTGATTCGTATGATTTTTAGTAATTTATGAAGGTGTATTTGGACATATGGGTACAGTTTTTAAACTAAACCAGTTGCTGCACTGCTGGAGCTGCAGAAGTAAAATCAGAACATCACCACCGATGAATTAAATTTCAACTAAAAATGAGCTGTGCTCCACTAGAACAGGAGAAGTAAAGTAAAATCATTCTTCCTACATATGCCTCAATGCTCTTGGAAGCATACAGGAAATTTTCTTTCTACGACTTCTATGGTCGTCTACCACCTAAGGCATGTTGATTGTACCCTTGTGGGCTGTGACAGTACCCTTAAATGGTTTGACAGGGGAGAAAAAAAAAACAAACAGTTAGAAAAAGGCTCAATAATTTATCTGCCTGCAACAAACTTCCTTTCTAATTTATTCCCTGAAAATAAATTAAACCAGTGTAAGGAAAATGGAAAAAAGGCATTTCTGATACAATGCAGCACTTATTATTGATACTAACAGATGAAGCAGTCACTTCTTATTTTACCTTTCTTTGCTCACTAAAAATAAAAGCAGAGAGCAGAAGACAACACAATAACTTCGGTTTACATCTCATAGCTGTAGAGCGCAGGAGAAAATAACCCTAATGAAGTCCCTTACACTAACTTCAGAACTGTATCAGTATGGCTCAGAGCAGAAGCTGATCCTCCCTCAAAATATAAAACACCACAGACCAAAAAACCCACAACTTGCTGTGATTCCAAAACCTAGCTCTGCCTTGGAAATAGGAAGTCCAGCAAGTATGTACCGAGTGCCTAGATCTGAATCCTGACAAGCAAGGGAGGCTTATTATTCTCTTTCTTACAGCATAGCATCTCCCTTACTAATAGGAATTAAAACAAAACAATGTTTCTCTCCTACAGGGTTTTATTTACCTTTTACATTAAACAACACTCTAGATTAGTAAGCAGGTTTATCAGACAGTTGTCACAGGGTCACTAACAGCTACTTAGTTTTCCCTTGAAACAGTGTCCTGATGATAGCATTGGGAAAAGTTGAAAGATGAAAGAATAATCAACAACAAACTACAAATATTTCTTTCAAAGAAAAAGCAGTCTACTGATAAACCACAGGCAAGAAAGATTCAGCATAAACACCAGTAAAACATAGATATTACCTCAATAAACACTAAAAGCGTACGCTGGTAAATCAACAACAAAGACATTTGTGATTTATGTCATGCTTTTGATACAAAAATTGGGATGTATACGTATACACCAAGCTTTTTTTTAAACCCAGGTTAATAGGGAAGTACAACAAATGTCTTTAAATTGAAATTAAACAAGTACAGTCACAATGAAAACTGTTTTGAAAAAAAAACCCACAACAAACATAAACTGTTAGGATTTGCCTGCTGCAATTCTTGCTAAGGTTTAAATAGATGATTCTCCCACTGTAACATGACAGGAAACTTGCACATGCACAGAAACTACTCGACAGCAGCTAAACTGTTATATACTGTTTACATTATCTATGCCGGTCCAGAGGTAGAAAGGCCAAAAGGATGTCACCGAGTAGTAGCGGCATCTGCGCATTATAGCTGCTGCTGAAGTGCCCAGCTTTGGCCTCCTCCCAGCGCAGTGGAATTTGGTTGGTTTGACCTATTTAAGCAGAAGAGCCCTGACAAATCTCCGCTCTGTTCCGAACACAACTGTTTGCCTCCTGCACTGAGCACCTGCACATCACACTCTCATCGGTCTGCTTCGAACAGACCCCTTCGCTGGACAACAGTCAATCTCCTGTCCTTTGGCTCTCTCAAACTGGGTGAACACAGTTCACAGATTTGCTGGTGGGTTTGTTAGGTTGGTTTTGTGTGGTTTTTTACTATGATTACAACATTTGGTCTAAGGGCTCCAGAATATTTAATAACTGCACAAATACTGATTTGTACTATCTTTGAAAGAAATACCGACAGATTCTGCTCTAGCAGCTATAAAAATACAACTAAAGCCTGTGTGGTAAAGATAGGGGATTACATTTTGCAGTTCTGTGGATGTTATGTACTATCATATCATCCACTACTACCAGAGACCTGTATTCAGATGGTGAAAAATGACACGTTTGATTGCTCCAGAATTTAGCAGCTGAAAATAAAGTAATGTGTCTTCAAGAAATACACTGCTTCATGAGCATGTCTTTTTAAAAAAACTATTGGAATATGTTGGGTGTAATAAGGAACACATGTAACTCCTACTTCTGATGAGGTAAAAATGGAAAGAAAAAAATGTTTCCCTCTAGCAGCATGATTCAATTAACTCTTCAAGCTCTTCTCTGCTTCCAGCTGTTTAAAATATAATTATTTTCCATAAGACAGTAAAAATGCTTGTCCCAAAGGCAAGATGAAGCCTTACAAGATTTCTCTCTACCTTATCAGACATGGACCAAGTGCTAATAAACACCTATGCACCTAACTGGCATATCTGAAAAAACTCAGCACACTCAGTAGCTTGAGCTGAAACCCAAACCCAGGAGACACTAGGCATGTTTTGTTCAGGTGGTTAGATTAGGTAGATTTTTTTTTTTTCTGTTCTAACATTTTACAATTTATTTCCTTCTAGAAGGAAAGTTCTAATGTTTCTGTATCTATATCTTTACTATATCACAGAGATAGACACCTATATGCAAAGTCACAAGTTCACCCTGGATTTATTCTTTTTTTGTGACACAACCTTGTAATTTCACATCCGCCCACTCTAAGCTGCTGATGCTCCACAAGGACTCTGTAAAAGCTGGAGTTGTTCATGAGCTCTTCTGGTAATGTAGCAGCCTGAAGCACAGCTAAGCACCAGCTGCACCATATTTATCTACTTGTTTATGAAAGAGTTTCCCCCTCATTGTGTGGATAACTGACCTTAGCCATAGCTAATAAGACATGAGCTTCCTTGAACTATGCAGCTTTACACTGAATCTTATCAAATACTTCAGTGTTATCCATATAGCCTCACTGAGCTCCTAATGAACTGAAACACATTCTCTCTCTAGTACTGCCATCAGAGACAAGGTGTGGTCCAAGGAACAAAAATAACGTGGCCCAGCCTTTGCTTTGGCCATCTGCTTCTTTAGACAAGCTTCTTGCTGGCTACCACTTGGTTTTTATAAAGTAGAGGATCAAGCAACATATAGATATTTAAGCTCCACCCTGCCCATCATCTGATCTTGCTGTCCCAACCAATAACGAGAGTGGCTTAACTGTTAGAGGCTAACTGCTTCAGCAGCCTCCCCTAAACTGCAGCTGTGTTTCCAGATGTATGTCTAGGTAGTCAGAGACACACCTCTGGAAATACAACACTTCTCAACATTAAGCCTTTGAACAGTCTGGGAGCTACAGAGTCTGTACTGAAGAGAACGCAACAATTTTACTTAACATGAAAACCCTGCTCAGTCAGACTAGTTCTGCTAAATCAGATGATGTTCTTATCAATCTATTCCAGACATGTACAACTTTTTTTCCTCTCTCTCCTTTTTTTTTTTTTCAAATACACAACTGAGAAGCTACAACTGGCACAAAAGTGATGACCGTGGCAGCTGTAGAGCCATGCTGAACTGGCTTGTAGGGGGACTTTTGTCACAGGTAACACTGATATTTTTGAATTTGAAATAAGTCACTGGACTGGGCACAAAAAGGTAGTTTCCTGATTTAAAAAAATAATTATATAAGTATACTGCTTTTATCACAGTTGATTTAAATTCTAATAACTAAACACCAGCTATTTTAGCCTGTCTTAGAGTTAAGGGATTTCATAACCATTTCTCTCCAGCTGCAGGCAGTATTTGATGAATTAGGCTTTGGCCAATAAGCTAAAAGTTACAGTACATTTCAAAAATATTATTGAAGTCTGTCGGTCGAACCCGTACAGTGCTAGAGCTCAGATGCTAACTACACATACATACAAAATACAATAAGTCCTGAAATACTATTACAAAATCCAACCAATTTGTCTAATTTGTGGGTTAGTACACATAAGTAATACAACCACCTTAATCATTCCAAATAAGCATACAGCGAGTTTCATTTTGCCTCCCCCCTCTAGTTGTTCCTCATGATGTTCCAAGAAGAGCATTCCAAAGAGTCACTCGTGCAGGAAAACAGTTGAGCTGAACTCAAGTTGCCAGCTCTTTTCTCATTTTAAATTTTGCTTTCCCATTCTGAAACAAGCATTCTTCTCCAGCAGCAGTTAAAATAGCTTATCTAATGTAACCTTCTTTTTTTTTTTTCCCTTACACATCTGGGAAACTTCATTTCTTTAATCAGTTTCTTACTTTCCTCCACTAATTAAAATCTTGGGGTTTTCTACATATATAATTTCCTGTGTGATAATTTTTTCATCATTGGCTCTCTTGCTCTTTATGTATTTCCTAGATGCCGGTGCTCAAATTCAGGCAAAGCAGCTTATTTGTGTTGCTCCATTTCTCCTTAAAAATGCTCAGATAAAATGTGCCACAAAAAGTTATTTGCCTCTCTGTATAAGTGAATATTTAGCAAAGCTTCCAAAATGCCATTTGTTGCCCTGATAACTCCATCATCAGCAAATTCTAGGATTTTAATTTACTCTAACATGAGGAGCCACCCCTTCAGAAAAATTGGCCACCAGCTGTCTCTGTGTTCGAGTAGGCCAAAGTCACATGAAAACAAAGCTTGTCACTCTTATACCACTTCTCTGTTTAGCTTTCCTGTTCCTCCCTTCTTTCTATTTCTCCTTTGCCCTACTCTGTATCTTAACCCCATTCTCAAAATCAAAAAGTTTCTTCCAGTCTGAAACGTTACCATGTAGAACTAAATAGCCATAGGGCCTCAGACTTCTGATTTGGGTTACTTTCAGTATTTTCTTTTTTTCTGTATTTCATGTCACCAAAAACCCTTTCATGCAGCTTTCAGGCTATTTCATAGATATAGGCTAAAATATGGAAATGGCAAACTCTTCTCCACCAAGTGTAGTAACATCATATGTCTATTGAATTCTACAAGCACATCAGGACTTTTTTTTCAATGGTTCTAATTTAAGTAACAGCACACAACTTGAGAAAACTTGTTAAATACCGCATACCGACTAATTTCTATAGTAGATTATTATTTAGAAGATTCTATACATTTCTCACACAATACCCTAAATAATACATTGAAAAAATAAGTGGTTATCAAACCTATTGATTAGTACCAGTAGCACAAATATAACTGACAAATTTGAATGTTTTCCCAAGACAGAGCTTTGAGTCTTTAGAAAATTACTGAAAATTAAAAGACGACCATGTTCAACTGGTCTAATGGTTTGGTTTGCATTTCTCTGCATAAACACAGTGGTATGTTTACCAAACATTCATTTCCTTCTAAGCCCACATCACAGATTTCTGGAAACCCACAAAAAAAAAGTTTTTTAATGAACACAAATGTGTTCACAATATCAAAACAAACTTGAATAAATCATTCATACAGAATGAGAACTGAAGCCTAATAACTGAATGAAAGAGCTCTGCAACATAAAAGATTCTGTAAACCAGCACGATATGTTCAAGCACAACCAAAGACAGACTTACGTAAGACATTAGGTGCAATTGCAAAGGACTCTTCAGGTTTTATAACCACTTCTCACGCTTAGCCACAAACCAGGAAAGAATTGTTACGATATTTCACAGATAGATTTCTAAGCTATGAAATGTATGTATCTTCTTACCAAAGTGAAAGCACAATTTTGATTTCTTTCATTCATTTGAGGAATCTGAGGATCAACATATGCTGCTTCATATGCTGATAGTTTAAATAAATCAACAAAGATTCTTTTCAAAACTAAACTCTCTTACAGTGAAAAACAACAAGAAAAGACTTTATTCCTCTGAGAAGATGTCTAGCTTACCTGGCTTTGCCATTCCACACCAACAGCCTGAACAATATTATCAGCTCTTCAGGTACTAATTCTTGCTAACTGGAAGGATATTTTCTCTCTTGCTGGATTAATAATCAACTTTCCTGATAGTTCATTTGTAATTCTCTGCCGCTTAACCCTTTGCAGGTCTCCCATTTTGAACTAAGCACCTACACTATTCAGTTCATCTTAATAGAAAAATAACAAAACATATGATAGTATCTATGTAACAAATAGCGAGCTAAAGAGAAAGCTTTTAAGTATAGATTATCTTTAAAGAGTAAAAGCTTATAAATACTTCAAAGATGACTTTCTCTGAAAGATTCTACTTACTAAACCTAAGAGCCAGTAAACCAATGCATCAACAAACTGAAAGCTGTAAAGTCCAATGGCTCATACGACAGCACACTCCCATGAAGCTACTGCTCAACCTCTCATCTTCGGAGTACGTGCAAATATGACACATGCCTGCTGGATCCTGAAAATAACGTCTTTTATTATTGAATAGAGTGCTGAAAAATTACCACAGTTATCAGTTTGTGCAAGGTCGTCCATCTGTGTTGTCAGAAAGCAAGAGCAAGAGTGGCCAGAAGTAAAACGGAGATAAGAGAGGCCCAGAAAATCTAAAGGGGGGAGTTCAAATAAGGTCAAAACAGTTTAAGATGGGACACCTAACAATTATATGTAATTTTATTTTTCAAGGGTAATAGTAGCAAATTACATACATTTTATCAGTTCCATAAGAATCCAAAACATTTTGTCAGCTCTGTTGTGAGATGAGTAAAAAGACTGTAAAATAAACCCGGTAAAGGCTTTCAGAGATCTCGTCTGGGAGGGTGAGAGAGTCTGGAAATCCTGACCTATAGAAATTAGTCTTTGCCCAGGAGATAGAAGATGGACCTTGTGATGTGCTTTGACTGGGGATAGATGGAAGAGGAAGAGAAAAATGGACTTGTTGCATGGATGACTGAGGCATAATGCTGCAAAAATGGAGAAATTGTGATTACCTTTCCAGAGAACAATGACTTGGGGGTTTGTGGCTGCTCTAGGAAAAACAGAAGAGATGACAGTTCCCTTCGCTAACAGAAATTCTTTCCTGGTAAATTGTGCTGTAGCTGTTTTATAAAATAATATCACAA
>VWZY01002772.1:1012974-1036629 GCA_013399075.1 Chloroceryle aenea | reverse complement strand
TTTTTTTCTTGGACACAGAAGCAATTTCCAAAAGGTACTGCACAGCAGAGAAGAGACTCTCTGGTTCCCTCTGCATAAGACTAGTCCTACAGCAAACCTACTTTTACACAACTGCAGGGCTCTGCTCTCTCCTGTACCACCTAATACACTTTGCTGTAAACTGTCTACAATGTGCTGTAGAATTTATGATAAAGTGGTATAAAGTGTTGAAGCAAAATTATTTCATATTTATAGTTAATTTTATTCTGTGTGTGTTTGAAGAAAAACCTTTTAAGAACAGCAATAAGGTGAGAAAGAAGCAACAACTAAATTTATTGTTACGTATCACATCAGTGGTACTCCTGGGGGTTCCTCTTCATGGGAAGAAAGCTTAAACAACATTTTCTAACACATTGGATTGCTTCCCAGAGATGTGATGGCCTACAGAGGCAGTGCTGAACAAAGCAGGCTGGAATAGTAAGTCAGTAAACAACCCTTTTCAGAAAATGGTCACAAATAACTGCAACTTTGTTTAGTAAAGGCAAATTATAATTACCTTCTGTTCTTTAGAAGGTGCATTATCTTTCTCTCCTGTTCCACCTGACTAGACTGGTGGTATCTCTTCTATCACCTGATTGAGTGGTTAGCTGGAAATAATGTAACAATAGTGGATTGTTTTGTTGCAAGAGACAATGACCTTTCATGTCCTTGGAGCTCACCATGACCTTTCATCTTTCCTATCCTCCAATGCTCTCTCCTAACAACTAGAACTACACCCTGTTAGGCTGAATTCCAGATTGTCATAAAAAGCCCCGTCCTTTCGAAACAAAACCAATTTTTACACCAAGGTGGAGGAGAAACACAGGTCCATTGTTCCCGCACAGATGGAAGTTAGAGTTACTAAGGCAACAGCTCTAATCCCCCTTTTTACCACCTTTTTCACATCACTGGCCTATCAAGTGTGCTACCTTTTAACTCATAAGCTCAAAAGCTGGTAGTCTAACTGACTGCCCTAATTAGCTACGATTTTCACAGTACAGACAACATGATGAGCTAATCGAAATTTGCAAAATAATGACGTACCTCCAGCAAATATTCCTCCTCCTGAGGCCCAGTCTTAGAATAACAATAATGAGACCATTATTAGAGGAGGGCATTAAAATGCTGCACTGCTGCTAAACAGAGAACTTAATTGTTCTGGTCTTGTCCATTGAATCAACAACCTATTGTTGTGGACTTGAAAAATAAAGGACTGGAGAATGGGTGCCATAATGATTGGTCTGTGCTGCCATACCAGCACTCTGTAGAATTGTTTTCCTTTTGAAACTCTTGATGGACTAGTAGTTTTGTTTAAAAGTAATATAAAAGGCAATTGTCTGGATAAAAAGTCCTATTTATTGAAATCTTTAGAAGCAGTTGCATGGATTTGTTCATGACCTCCAAGATAAAAACACAAGGACCATAATAATGCTATTTGTAGAGACCACTGCTTCTAGTGACACTAGATAACGCTGTCCTGTCTAGCTACTGTAGAAGGAAGGCATTTCCTTTGCAGACAGAAATCATGACAGAAGGTCAAATACTGGACAGACCCAATTCATCTGTAGAAAGGATATAGAATATATTTGGTCATCATTTAGAACTCTAGGCTTCAAACTGATATAGATATGAATAAGTCAGTCACAACACAGGATGGTTTTGCTGGTTAGCGTTTGAGATATTACAAATGACAGGTATTATTTGTTTCTTCACCTCTTCTATAGAATCATACTCTAAGCCTTGTAGTTTGGAAACAGAATCATAAATATTGAGATGCAGTGACTCAAGTGCTGTAACTCACTGTTAGCTTTGGATATTCTTTATTTAAAATCAGGAATGAGAGGAAGAGATCTAAAATCTCTGGAATATTTTCTAATCTTGGGATGTTTTTAACCGGTAAGGAAATAAAACCTACAGCTTCTCACAAAATGTTGAAAGTAAACATGATCTTGAGAAAAAAATGTTTTCTAAAAACATCAAAGTTTTATGACACCAAATCATTGTTAAATAACACTATTCTGGATTCCTCTCTCAGCTTTCACTGTAATAGAATAGTTGAATACATATAAGAAATAACTGATTTGTACTTTGGAAAATAAATTAAAATCATGTCATACTGTGTTTTTTTAGTTTCCCCTCTTAATGCATCTTTCTACATACAAATTGCTCAAAATAGGCTATGACTCTAGGTTTAGATGAACAATCAGAAACAACAGAATTGGGCCTTGTAAGAGTATTCATTGTCACTTTGCTATTTATTTCAATGGGACAAAGTTTTGGTTGTAACATATTGTAAGTACGAATACCAAAAAATAAGTGGGGGGAAAGAAAAAAAGGGGGGGGGAGTTGGTTAGAAGAAAAGAACTTAAAGTTAAATGTTAACCCAAGAGGTATTTTCAGCAGTCCTTAAAACTGCGTGGATAACGTAAAGTTGTCTTGCATGTACTCACGGAACACATTCTCTCTAAACTCAGGGTCTTTTCTTTTGTAAATTGAAAAATGCCTAATATAAAGAAGTATTAAATTGTAAATAAGACCTCTTGCTTCATTCAACCCATGCTTTGCTTCATTTATCTTCATCTTGTTAGGCTAAATTAATTAACAATCTCTGTGTTGCACACTTTCTCTTTTCATTACATCAAATAATGGCCTGGATATGGAAGAAAAACCTCACCACAGGGATCTTGAAACACTACCTTGAGGAAGAGTCTCTTACATGTGTATTGCCCTAGCAATATTAACTAGCTGGATGTCACGACATTTATTAAATGAATTCTTCATTGCTTTAAAATAATTATCCTGATTTGTGAGAAATAAAAATATTTTTTAAAAAAAAATCAGAGCCTTGCAACAGATCACATTTACAATTTGCAAGCCACAAGTACTACAAGAAAGAAAGTACATACATTTATCAATGGTTTTACTCAATGCTTTATTTAATATAAAAAATTTGCAACTTCATTACAATTTCTGGCTGTGTATACAGTCTCAAACACATTAATGTGTCAAATTACTCAAACCAAGTTGCCATACCATTTGTCTGTGAATGTTCTGTATATAATTAATTGGATGTCTGGGACAGTTTCATTGGTAAATCTGGTTATTTTAATACTGTAATGGGGAGCAGTGTGCTAAACTAGTAGATAAGTTTTCTTCCTTTAACCTACATTATGGCATCTAGAGCAAAGGGACAAAACAGTAAAGCCTTTTTTAATCTCACCCTGATCAAACAACCCTCTTTCTCCAATCACAGCTTTGTGCGTGATATCTTTCTGCTAGTGTTTCTTATTTAATTAAAACAGACACTGACAGAAGGACATGGATTAGGACTGTAATGATGCATTTACTTAGATTAATCGGAGGCTCCTTTTGGAGTAATGGCTTAAACAAAGAACAAAAGGAAATTGTTATGAAACAGCCTTTTATCCCAGGCAAAGGTCACATTATGAGGTTTTTAATTTTGTCAGCCTCTGTTATATTGGGCCTTGCTACTGGAACATGAGAAGTGCTTCTCTCCCCCTCTCCCCCGAGCCAAGCCAGTTATTATAATACAGCCATTAAAGCTGCAAATTAAAATGTCTGATTTTAAAACAGGTTGCTTAGCTTTCAAAACCCTCTAATTAGCATGTTGTGCATTGTTGTGAAGGAAAGAAACCTAAAATGCTAATGACCTGCTGCCAGGTGACCACACTGCTGTGCAAAATAATACAGACCTTTTCAAGTAGTAGTAATAATAATAATACTACCCAGCTCTTATGAATTACCCAACTCCAGGTCTACTCTGCACCACATGTGCTTAAAGAAACAAGTGTGCATCCAGCCAAAGATCAGAGTTCAGCTGTCAGCACAAGAGATTGTTGTATGTTAACTGGGAAGAAGGCTGTGCCCGTTCAGACACTGCAAGGAAAGGGAAAAACATTTGAAACCACTACGGGCCAGGTGATACTTGGACCAGGCACAGAGGAAAGCATGGAATGGAAAATTCTTACCCTCTCAGACAGATGCTACAGATCCACCTCTGCAGAAGAGATGGCCCCAACTTGCTGTGATAAATTCTACTTCTGTGCTTTGTTCACAAAAATATGCAACAATGCATTAAAAGACCAAAGCACAGAAATATTTTTGTCCTTTCCTGGTTTACCATTCATTGTAACAAGTTCATTGAACACACAAAATTAAGCTAGAACTTATAAATCCATTTTTTTTCCTCCACAGACCTTGTGATATTTCCTTAAAATACACTACAGGAGAAAGTCTGATAATGTGACTCCAAAGACAAACCAAATAGAAAACATGTTCTTAAACTTCATGGTGCGTGAAGCTCTATTTTTTTTTAAAATACTTGAGTTTTAGAAAACTTACTTCACAAAATTTCAGAAGAAAAGAATTCTCGTCTTCCATAGACAAAATGTATGCGACTTCCTGTTTTGAAATCATAGCTGCAAAAACATTCATTAGTCTTCTCTACCACCCAAACTGTATAGAGACCTAATGCTTCTCCAGTCACAGAGTCCACATGTCTGGCAAGCTGAAATGTCATACTGCACTTAGAGGCACACAACCCAACACCAACAAACCAAAACCTTGCTGACCGTGCCAACTTCGGGTCCAAACAGCAGCAGCAAAGGCTGCTGTTCAGCACCACAAAGAATCCCTTCCTGCAAAATCCAGAATAATTAGCTGGACAGTCAAGATTAACCCCACTTGACCTCTTTTTTTCCACCAGTAGTTCAGAAAAAAAAAAGCTTTCTCTGTAACTTGACATCTTTGCCATAAAGATCCCGGTCCAACCCCCTCCAAACATACCAGCAGAGCATGGCAGCGTTCTTCCTAGGTCACACTAGTAGGAAGTTAGACGAGATGTGCAGAAGCTGTTCTGGCCTCCATGTCTCTGCATCTGCAGACGTCTCCCATCCCTCATGCGATCCCTTATTGGATCATGTTCATCAGTCCAGAGACAAGGTCCTGTGCGATTCCAAATCCCAATGCCCTCCACTACTCAGTGGAAAACTCAATTCAATTCCTCTCCAGATAAATTAGAAACCAGCCATGTTAAGCAGATGATAATATAATATATAATAGAAAAATAAAATATATGGGTGAGGTTTAATCTCAAATTCACATGTCAACACCCTAATGCTTGTCTCTGTTTTACACAGTACAGGCCAGATTCTGCCACATCGTTGCCACTACCCTCAAAATATAGTCTCAGTCCTGAAAAAATTTGACAACTTGCCCTTGAAAACAATAACATGCAAGTCACTGAAATGACCTTCGTAAAAAGGGAAGTACATGTACTTGCTAAGATAGCAATTTCAATTTACCTAAAGATGTGAGCTGCTGAAAAGTTGTCACATTCTAGTAAGCAAAATGTAAATAAAATTAACTACGTGTAATATTCTACCTGGTTAAAAATATGCTGTACCTCACAATAGTCTTCTACAACTTTGCGATAGTACAGCCATCAGCTAGTAGCACCATTATTTATTTGCTTAAACATAACTTCTGTTCTGCCAAGATAATCACGTCTTAAGATACAAGAACCTGTTTTCACAGACACACGTATTATCCGCTAGTGTTCCTTGGCTGCCTCTTAGCTGTTATTTTTTCCTGAATAAAACCACCTCTGCGAGACAGAAAACAAACTGCTAAGTTTATTTATCAAAAAATACTCTAGCAACTAACAGAAAACAGACTGTGTGCAAAGTGATAGGTGGCTCTAGCCTGTAAAATTCAGTCAGGAAATTCCCATTATTTTCATTTCTGGCTGTGCACATACTATGTTGTGGAATTTGTCCTAACAGTGCATTTTAAAGGCATTTTGCAATGGCTACTGCATTGATGTGCACAATGGAAATACACTGTTTCCCAACAGTTCGATTTGTTCCTTAAAATATCTTAAATACGCCGATGCTCTTTTAGTGAAGAAGTAATAAAATCTGCATTAGCATCCTACACAGAATGTGAATTCATGCTTTAAGATCAGAGCTGCTTAGATAGCAAATTATCTGCACCATTTCACATTTACCAGCTAGAGAGCTGTCCAGGTACAGTCTGTATACAGTCAGCATTAGAACAATCAGTGCCTACATGAATATGGCACTTCGTGTCCTGTGGGTTTTGCTGAATATCCATGTAGTACATAAAAATATATGTAAAGGAACAACAGTAATCCAGTAATCTAAGACTTTCTTGTAGGAGTCTGACAAGGGTCAGGCTGGCACAGCAGCAGCTAGTGCCATGGCACAGTGGAAACACTAGTAAAGCTGTCAGATACTCAGTAATCATGCTGGTTTGGTGCAGAATAAGACACTGATTGGGCTTTGATACATAATGAGTTCAACTGGGCCCATTAAAGTACATCTCTGAGTAACTATAATGCTCTGTCTTGTTGATCCCAGAAACTCTGGTGGCCAATACAGAGCAGAAAAGACTCTACTTTCTCAGTTTTTTGAGCATCACTTTCACACACCCAAAAGTCACAATATGCTCTGCACTGATGCACAGCAGAATAAAAGGTATTTCTAGGAAAAAAAAAAAAATCACGCCAATGAGGTTTCATGCATAATAATGTAAGCAGATTTGACCCAGAGACATGAAGAAAAGGGAACTTGTTTCCTTTTTTTACTCAAGTAGCCCCACAGATAGGGGGGTGTGTGTATATACATATAACAGAACCTGTACAGTATGGAAATATATACACACATAATGGAACCAATCTAACAGTCACACAGTGGAACTCGACTCTGTTCTTCCAATTACCAGCTTGTGCCCCCAACCACCAGCACTCATTATACATAACAGCAATTTTCTCTGTCTTCACAGACTGTGACGTAAGAATAGTTATCTCTGAGCATCAGTATAGCTCTTTGAGTTCGTCCCATTACACAAAACCTATCCCCAGTTCTTCCCATGTATCTATCTCTACAGGTTAGAGAAAGCAGAGCTGCCTACTCTTCAGGTTTCCAAAAGACTGCATGTGGGCCATACCAAGTACCTTGTTTTCAGCCCTAAGAATGACAGCATCAAGCAACCTACATATTTGAATTCAAGTCACTTACCAGTTTACCACACTCACCACTAGAAATTCTGACTGCTGTTTAACTCTTCTTGCAATCCTAGATATCCCACCTCACTCCAAAACTTCATTCCCGTCCGATTTGTGATACAATGTACAAAACTATGTTCAAACCTTTTATAAAGTATTCGGTTTTCAGACTGTTGCCTTGGTGAGCATACCATTGAATTTTTGGCCTAACAAACTCTCTTTGCAGTTCAAATCTTCTTTTCATATCTGCTAACTTTTTTAGTCCTGATGATAAACTAGACAGATCATAAAACAAAACAAAACAAAAAAATATCACACAGTCAACTCCACTCTTCTGGCTATTAACACTTGATTTCAATAAATAATAGTGTTATTATATTTCAAAGTGTCTACTGACCTATGCAATTCACCACTGATTTTATAGTGAGTGTCACAAATTAAGCTTATAAACTGTTTTGGATTATATGCAATAGCAAAATTACCTATATAGTTTCAAGTGCAGATAATATCCTCAATAAGCATTTTAAAAATACCTTTGCCTTCTAGCATGCAAAAGTGGCCTACAGAAATTATGTGAAAATTTCACCTCAATTACGTGAAGAGAAAATTATCCATATGCAAATTTGGTTTGCATCTCACTTGAGAAACATGGGCTAGGTTTTAAGAGAAGCTGGGCCAAGCATAACTGTTTGCTGGTGAACCCAAGATGAAACAGCTCATCCACAGAAAGGTATCAAGCCTATGCAACTACAGTGTCATACTCACACACCAAATGCAGCCACGTAGTGAACTTCAATATCTCCTCAAAACATAATTCACTAGGCACCTTTCAGCATTTAATTTTCCCACTGGTCAAAATTTCCTAATGAAGGGGGCACACAGAAGAGTAAGGGATATTTTTGGCTCAGTACCTGGCATGCTAATTGCCTTTTTATGCCCTGGTTTACCCATGTGTGAAACAGAAGAAACTAAATCTTTATAAATCACCTTTGTAAACTGCTTTGAGATCTGCTGATAAAAGGAGGGAATGAGGGAAACAATCTCTAAGCTGTCTGAAACAGGTATCCCTTAAAACCAAACAAACCCCAAACAAATTAACATAGAGGTCTGGGGTTTTTTTGTTGGTTCATTTTTAGTTTCTCTACTGTTGAAGCTTTCAATACCCAACCAGCCAGCCATACTGCTGCACTGTATTACTATAAAGGGGATCATAACAGCCAAAATAATCAAGGCAGGCCAGTGAGTGCACTTTGTTTTTATGCTTGTACGTATCTTTCCTAGGTTCAGACCAAAAACCAGCTCCAGCTGCAAGAGCTTTCAGGCTGACAGATCTTTCTGGAGCTGTGCCACTCTGTTTCAAACCTGGAAGGTGCTACAAGCAGGCACCTTCACTACATATATAAGCTTAACTATAGCACAGATACTCATTTATAGTTCACTCTTAAAGAGCTTAGGTAATAGATTTTGAAAATGTGTCTTTTTTTATATATATTATTATTTTGGGGTGTATCTAAATCTTAACAAAATTTCCACTGCTGACACAGCTGGAAACTCCATCATGCTGATGGAAACTAAAGCAGTTTAGTAAGGCAAGCAATGTAAATCATTTGAACCACCTAAATTTTTGTATTATTGTGATCAATTCAGGGTTCCACTAAGCAAACTTAACATGGTTATATAAAAACCTTGCTGGTAATCACAGAGAATGAGCTGTGCAACTACTTCAATATTGTAAAAAATATGAGTATCCAAAATGGGTTTTGAAAACACAGTTTTTCTGACTTTTCATACATATGCACATATACATACACATTATATATGCAAGTATATATAGCTACACATACAGTTACATTTAAAGAAAATTATTAGGTTGTGTTCTCAGCCTTTTCTTCAAAGCCCACCAATTAGAGCAGCTGGAAATACGTAGCCATTGCTCTGGTACCCTAAAGAGGGCATCACAAGTTGTAGGCCAGAGCAGGTGCCACAGGGAAGTGGCCTCAGGGAACTCTCAGATGCCACAGCAAGAGGAGGGAGAAGAACTAAGGGGAGGAGAATGAGAACAGCAAGAGCTTAGGAGAGCTCAGGGACTACCTCCAGATGCCTGGGAACTCCTGCCTAGCATCTGCATTTGATAGGAAACACTGGTGAACACTTCCTTCCGATGCACTACTTCAGATTAGAAAAGGGATGTGAGAAATGAAACAGTTAAATACATAAATTTATAGAGAGAACTACATACGGAGTGATCATCTTAAATCCTAGAGAGCTAGCGGTTTGCTTTATTTTTCCCCTCAAGCCTGTACCTTTTGTCATAATGAAATGCATATTCAGCCCTCACTTGGTAAAATATTTGTGTTGCCGTGCCATTAAACAAATGGTTTTTTCATTTTCTTTTAAAATAGCCTCCCACCCATGTTTCTCTAAACAGTGGCACATCAGTCCAGCTGGATAACATGTACAAGCTGAGCAGTAAAGTCTCCTCTTGCCCCCATTAAAAGGGTCCTTTCCTTATTTCATCAGCCAGAACACATGGGGAAATAAGAGGACTTCAAAAATAATGGAGTACATCTGAAAGGAATTCTGATTCCATACTATTCCCACATTCCACTTTAAGTCACAGCATCCGACTGGCATTCGGCATAATAGTTTTAGCACAGGAAAGTGCAGAAGATCAAGGTAATCCTATTTCCTTTACACACTGATGTTCATAATTCCATCGTGTGCTCTTTTTCCACTATTTTTGTCCTTCCCAATTCCTTGTATGAACTACGAAGAATTCCCAGGTATGATTATCCAGTTGATGGTATATGCTTGCTGCAGCACACATTATAGTCTCACAGTTGTTTGCCCTGCGGTATGAAAGATTTGCATAGTGTTTAAATGGGAGAGATCAATACAAACTATAGTTAAAATACTATTACATTTATATGTTTTTCTATATGAACTAGTAAAAAAATAATCTTTTTATTCCACTTTAGGGCAACATTTTACTACAATTAAATGAAAAGGCTTAGCTCTGCTACTTCTTTGAAAAGAATCATGACCAAAAAGACACAATTTTAGGACACATTACTGGAAGATTATAAAGAAAATCTCACTATTTCCATGTGAGGCAATATCACAACCAAATATCTCTTGTTGAGATTTAAAATCTGAACAACTTCCCTTCCATAATTCTCTCATCTCTGTGCACAATTTATACAGGAGCTTTGAGAGAGAAAAGAATGAAGAGCTTCCCTTTAATCCAGAGGGGGGGTTATGTGGTGTTGATTTTGTTGGGTTTTTTTAATTCATTATACTCTGCTTTCCCATCACTGGTGACCATCACTGCAGCACCAAACCTCCAGCTGTGAGCATCAACGTACAGCTGCCTGCAGCCAAAACAAGTGCTGCTTTTCTGATGTAGAACAAGGGACATTGGAGGGGGGAGAAAAAGCTTAAGCTTCCATTCCTTTTGAATTTCAGTGTCACCTCTGTAATAGAATATATGACACAACATCCTAGACAATATGAGAAATTACAGGCAAAGCTGCAACAATTAAGATTACAGAAAATTATCAGATCTTTTAGCAGAAATATAATATGTGTCACTTTCAGAGGGAAAAACTCTCTAAACCACGTTTTACACAAAACATCTGATAAACCACACACCTAATTTGTAAGGTTTTTCTGTTACAGAGCACCAGATGAAATCTCATGTACCTGACATCCCTCCTCTCAGGGAAGACTACCATCTAAGAAGGGAGGAATTACCTCTCTTTCAGGAAATCCATTGCATGGTAAACACAGAAAGACAGAAGGATAGATGGAAAGAAGGAAGGAAGAAGGGTAAATATCAACACGTAAAAGGGCAGAAGATTACTTTGGCAGTTGTGCAACAGCTACAGAAAAAGAATTTAAAAGGAAACTATTTTTTTTCTCCACATGAAGTCCAGAGTACACATTTTATTATAGTGAGCGCTGACTTAATTTTCCAAGACTCAGCCTGAGACAACAGCAGCTGACTACAAACTCAGCAGAGGAGTCTAAAATTAGTATTTTTAAAAGTCTTTTTATTCTCATAAAATTTGTACATTAAAACTGACATTTTAAAAGGTTACTTCTGTAGAGAGGAACTAGCAGCTATCAAAATCTAAAAACACCAATCAAAGGTAAACGTGTTTCAGACCAAAGCGGTTAGTGCAGACAAATCACCATGCCAAGCAGCAGTGAAGAGCAGCAGAAAGCTTTAAGAAAAAATATAAATTAGGTAAATCTCCAAGTTATAGCATTATTGCAGCAAAGCTGAGTTTATACATCGTAGTGCTAGCTGCCAAATGGTCTGCATTATTCTGTGGTGTTAGACATATTGCGTGGATTTCCTACCACTTAAACAAATTATCAATTCCAATTGTGCAGGATTGTGATACAACCAGAGAAAAAGGCTTTCTTTTAAAGTTGGCCTAGTTTATTTTTCTGCCATACTACAGAATACACCTAATCCCATTCAGATTTTTATACACTTTCAGGTAAGAAAAACAGAGCTAGTCATTAACGTGTCCTTAATGAATTAAAATTCCATTTACCCCAGTCTTTTATACGTAAGTTTGTTTTATCTAGCACATAGAGCTGTAAGTAGAAGAGACAAGTTAGTCCAAGGACATAATGTTTTTCAGGCTCTATAGCACTTAGCAGGTTACTGGGCCTCCAAGGCCTAACAGATTTAACCAAGACTTTTCACACAATCAGGTAAAGAAAGCTAGGCCAGTCAGCAGATGTCCCATTCAGATAACAAAGAGAATATTTTAGTGACAATGTGAGAAAACAAGAGTAAAAATGGTAGAGAAACCCACTGAACCGTAGTGCTCTTTTTTTTTCTTTCCTAAGAACCATCGACTGACTATGACATTCACTCTAGTCTTCAGCAAAGGGAAAGTCAGTCATGCAAGCTTTGTCACCAAGAGCTCCGAAGAAACCATTATAAGAATCAACTACATCAGTGCTGGACAATCTTCTGTATTTTAGTTTTCTCTGGATTTAGGATTCATTCATAGATGAACTGTTAGGTTAATAGACAACATATTCTTGTCATGCAAGTCATCATTAAAATGATCTACAACATGTTGCTGCTGCGTTTGCACCTTCAGTTTAACCTCAACACAAAGCCAGTACTTCATGGCCTCGAGTCCACATTAGCAATATTAAAACTTGCAAACAGGAAATAACTATTAATGTCCAAAATGGCTAATGGTTGTAAACCCACGAAGAAGTGGAAGCACAGTGGTGTGAACAAAGCCAGTTTTTACATTTGTTAAGGTCACTTCAGTTCTTCAAATGGCTCTTCTTAGAGTCCATTACCTCAGCTAAATATGTGCAGCAAACCATAATAATGATGGAGATAACCCATCTGAAGAAACCAATTCGGGGTGTGGTTTTGAATTTGAATCAGGGAAAAAATGACTACACACCCCATGCTCTTGCCCTTCTCTATGGCCAAGTTTAAATAAAGAAGAATACTTTTCAGTTATCTTGGACCTCATTTCAATGGCAAGGGAACTGTGAATGAAAGAAGTTTACAAAGAAGACTGTTAAACATTAAAGTATAGTATAATCACTGTATGAATTAGTCATAGCCAGTTTAGACACTGTCCAACCCACTTTCCAACCATCTGCAACAAATGTGCTCCATTAAAACAGAACCATATGGAAAACAAGCTAGCAATTAACACAGCTTCTCTGCATACCTCTAATACAGCACAGATTTCAAACTTTGAGTGAAACTGACTGCTGAATTACTTCCATATTGCTGCTGTTTAGACCTTGGCAACACATATTTATCCTCACTCACTCCAGTATGTCATCCCAAGATACTGCTATATCATCAAAATAAGCATGAAAAAACCACCCACTACTGAGCCACTCATTGTGGTTTATAGCCTCTGTTAATAAAATACTTGCAGATCAAAGTATAACAGAGTTTTTCAAAGATGCATATTACTTACCAGTCAGTATCAAAACTAATAGCTAATGTAGGGCAAACTGATTTAATTACTAATTGGTAATAACTTGTACTATTAAACAAAACTGCTTTGGGTTTGAGTAGCTTTCTGCTCTCTCAGATTATTCAAAGTGCAGGACATGTTGCACTTAACACTGTTAACATTTCCCCATCCAAAAGGGATATGCAGAAGTCCTTGTCCCCAAAAGCAGAGGCCTTAAAAATGCCCACAGATAGCTATGCTTTGGTTATTTTTCTTCAACAAAGTGAGGACACTGGAATACTTCATAACTGTATCTCCATTAACAAGATCCAGAAATTGAAGCTTGCTATAGAACCAAAAGATGATGATAAGCACAATGTATTGTTTCCTTATTCAAAGTAAAATGTAAGTGCTCAGTACATACTCCGTGTCCTTTGCTACCCAGTCCATCAGAGGTCTTCATTTCAAAAGCCTGGCTCTAACTCAACCTACAGACACTTGTTCTCTTACACTGAACTGTTCAGTCCATGAGGTTTGGTCAAGGTGCTGAAGCCCCACAGAACCATGTAGGTTAGCAGGGACCCCTGGAGGTCCTGGACTCCTGCCTCCAGCTCACAGCAGCTCAGGTTGCTCAGGTTACTTGTTCTGTCAGGTTCTGAATATCTTCAAGGAGCACAAAATTGTAAAAGAAAACCTAAATTCTGTACTAGAAAATCAATAAACCTGTATGGTAAAAAACATACTAGGTATTTAAAATATGACATTTCCAATGCAAATTATGTTGCTTTAAATCATGTAATATTAAAAGGGGGGAGATTCATATTTGTTTTTTTCTTTAATAACTGGTATGTATTTATTTAAACAAAGAGCAACATAAAGCAAAATCATTCTAATTCAGAGCCCCTGTATTTCCCCTGTTATCCAGAATGAAGGAGGGGAAAAAAACCCCTCAATACAGACATCATTTTGTTACAGACTTTGCCAAATTTTACAGAATTTTCCAAAGCGGAGTCAGAGAAGAGATTTATTCCATGAAAATCCTACCTCTGTACCTAAACGATTTCAAAAGCACTGAAATTTCTGAAGCAGCCTTTCATGACTCTAGATCATCGTGGGCCACACTGTTTCTAAAGACCCACAATAAAACATGAAGAGCCTGGAAATGAAAGATTTAAAAGCAGAATTCCCCATACGAATTTAGTACTTTTCTCACAGAAGTTTCTCCCCCATTAAGCAGAAAACAAGAGGAAACCATAAAACAAGCTCTGCGTTTCTTCCTGGGTGCTTTTCACACCTTCAAAGGTTTCAAACCCAACAGTATTAATAGAGCCCTTCAGCAACACTACACTGTCCCAGCTTAATCCAGGGATGAACCAATGTAGCTGTTATTATACACGTCTGCAGCTGGTCCTTGGGTTTGTTCTTATTACTGTCAATTGCAACAGCAATATAGAAAGCCATATGACATTTGGTGGTAGACTTTAAGTACCAGCATTTCAAATCATGCAATTATTACTCTAATTTTCATTTCCTCCAAGAAGGAAAGTTCTAGAAAACCTTGTCCTGAGCAAGTCCTTGAACATATAACACACCCACAGAATATGCACATTAACAGAAAAAAAAAGTCTATAAAGGCACATAATTTTAAAATTCATGGTCTGGGGAGACACTATCAGCAATAACTGATTACCTAATACAAACAGTAACTTATTTTGTCTTAAAAATACACCCATAGCATCCAGAAAAGCTGAAGCAGCACTAAATGGAATTCTGATGAACGACATTTTGGTTTAATAAAAAGAAGGTTTCGATGACATCTGTATTAAAAATCAGTTTGCAGATATCACTTTAAATAAGCCATATGCATGTGTCAGAGACTGCCCTTCTGCCACTACATTTTTTTTCTACATTCATTAGGTAAATGATATATTGCCCAAAAGTCCAAAAATATTCAAAAGGCATTAAGACTGCAAAAAATGCACCTCCTGCATCCACCATAAATTCTGACTAATTAAATCCCTACTATGCTATTCCTCCTGTCAATTGCACAATCCCCACAGCCATTTTATATATTTTCACCTGTTTCACTTCTCTTTTTGTTCAAGTAACAAAACCAGCTTAACCTTACTCAATTGACAGAAAGGAATAACAATATTTAATGAACGTTACTTCGTATGTGACAAATCTTCAAACTCTGCTCAGTCAATGAGGCTCTCTGAAAGTATTCCCCAACATTTTTAAAAGCTTTTTAAGAAAGCTCAGAACACTGTGTTCTTCATTCAAAAGCACATGCCGAGTTAATTATGGTCTTATGCTTTGACCAAAAGTAGGATTTGTGGGATTTTCTTTTTCTTAAGTCAAAGGATTCAAAAGTAATTTATGAATGATACTGAAATAATGCACGAATTAGCTGCTAACATGCTGTTAGTTTCAAGTGTTAATATTTTTTTTAATGTACTGGGAGGGTCAGCATTACAGTCATGCTGACTTCAAACTCTATTTATACTAAAAACTATGTTAACCAAACAATCATGCTATTTTACAGACCTCCTACTCGCTTTTAGATTATTGCTCCTGACTAGGTTACGTGGTTGGGAGATTTCGCGCGATTTTTGCCAATTTAAATATAGACGTCTCCAGAGCTAAACAAACTCTGTAACGGTGTCACGGGTACTCTCCCTAGAGCTTCTGGGGTTTTATGTACATGATCTTTGATTCTAGAGTTTCTATTTTTTATGTACATGATCTTTGATTCATGTTTGCATACCTGTGTGAGCAGTTATACTGCTAAATGATACACAGTCTCATGTCTTAGGCAACTTGCTCTACCGTCATCTTGTTATGACTAACACGTTTTCCACGGGGTCACAAATGGTTCAAGGCACACACTCAGGTCTGCATGTGTGTGTATGCACACAAGTGTAAAATGACCACGAGTTTGCAATCTTTATCGAAAGTATTGCCATTTCTCAGTTGGATCTTAGAGAGTGACCAATTTCTTGTAGATTAATGGTTATCAATGTGATTTCAGGCTCTAACTAATGTGGGATCGGCACCACTTCTCTGCCCTGTGATGACTGACAGGCAGGAATGGCACTCAGGCTGAATCCATTTAAGGATGGAAGAGCTAGGGACAGTTTTCTCCCTGCCTTTCCCCTTCCCTTTGGGACATGTTCCTCAACAGCAGACTTAGGCAGGCAGAGGCCAAGAAAGTCACACTGCAAGGCCTTCCCTAGCGCCAGCCAAACAATTACCCAATCCTAGCTTGGTTCAGGACCAAGCTGAATTTCCCTGAATTTCTCCTGCTCTTTTAACAGTTCCTACATTAACTTCTTTTTTATCATCAACAATAAACACTAATAACCATAAGCATTAGCCTGATACATTCTGACAATCATTTCTGTTAGGATAATCTTAGTACCCTATAAAATTATTTCAGCAAGATAAAATTCTTGCAGAAATAAAAGAATCATTTTTTTTGCTAAGAACAAGGTGTTTGGAAGATTAATGTGCATAGGTGTTTGCCATAATATTATGGACCTTGTACATCCATTCTGCCCACTTTACACCTCTCAGCACAGTAACTAAAGGAACTCCATATGACTGTTTAGAGGGAGTGTGTTTTTAACTCAACCAATGCACCCTGCAAAGTCACTTCTTCATTATCCATTCAGCAGGTAAACAGAACCTACAAGCAATGTATTCTTCAGCTCACATTTCTACTGCATAGTTTTACAGAGTTTGAAAATGTCTCCAACATGTTCAATCATCAGTAAGGTCAGGGTTGCCAATGGCACAAATCCAATGTTGAATTATTTCCTAAAGTAATACAGAAAAATAACATAACATTGTGATAGAGAATGAAGGAAAAAGCCATGCCCATTTGGACCAGGAAAGGGAACAGCTCAGTGACCAAAGGGAATAATGCAAAAGCAGTATAATTTTAGTGACAGGAGAGTTTGGGACATTGAGCCCATATGGTAAGAAAGGGCAGCTGGGTGGCCAGTGTCAGGGACTGCATGATAGGAAGTTCCATGATTGCAGCAGAAGCCTGTTAAAAGAAGTGTCAGACTGGCACAGTGGCCTGGAAAATGAGGGAATTGGTGCTCTCACAATAAAGACAGAAGTTAGAAAGACTGATACATCTTAAATGCAAGTGTATCCACTTCTGTGTCTTGCTGCAAGAAAAAGAGCCACTTGTCAAGTAGCAAATAATGTTTCTACTTCTATCTGGTTTTCAGAAACTTTGTATACAAGTTATACTGAAAATGTGTAAAGCATGAATATTTTTTCACGGAATAAAATGCCAGTATTACTTTAAGTAATACTTAAAAAAAAAAAGCTGCAATAAATGAAGTGATAGGAAAAATAGCATCTGCTTAAAAATTTCTCAGTGCTGTCTGAAAAGCCAAATAATTTTCTATTTCATTTCTTCTACGTTTCATTGCTTGCAATCTCTGCCAATAAAACGTAAGGATGGATTTAGGAGTAAAAGCAGATTTTAAATTTATAACAGCTGTAAGATAAATATTTTTTTAAAAAGTCACAAATACAGACTTCTGCTTGAAATGTTTGAAAGTGATATCTAGATTCTTCTGCCCAATTTTGTTTATAAATCCCTTGCTTTTAATGCTTTGTATCCATTGAAAAGATGAATCAAATCATTTAAAAAGAGAGGAAAAATATAGACTATGGTAAAATAAAGGAGAAGGAACATAAGTTAAGAACAAAGAGGAAAAAAGCAGGGGATGAGCACAGACCGATGTCTTAGAATATATCAGTTTTAATTCTGGCATCCCCATACCAGTGTTTGGGGTGCCTTACTTCTATAATGTATACAAAGCATATGTATAAAACACTGTCATCAAAAGTATTAATCACCAAGGGAATATCAGTAGACCTTTGGGCACTTTTTTCTTCCCTCAAGTACCTAGTAGAGAAAGACTGTCAATAGTCCTAAAATATTTGTGATGGTGACCCCCTCTTCTTTCACTCAATCGCAGTCTTATGCTTCAATAGATGAAGGAGAAAAAGGCTTATTGATTATTCAGCCAGTGATGTCTCTTGGATAAACAGAAAAAAGGTTTACCACAGAAAATATCTACAATGAACTCAAGATAATTAGGAGAAAAAAAGTGACAAACAACTCTTCATTCATCTGCTAGAGAAGTTACTGCATTTCTAGCCCAGAAAAACCAATTATTCAGACCTTGCCTCCTCTATTTCCTACATTGCTTCCTTCTGATGAACAAGAGACCTTTCAACACAGATGTGGTAGTCTTTTCTGTTTTCTGCCCACAAATATATTTATTGCTCACACCAGGTTGACAGCCTCAGCAACTGAAAGAGCTCCATTTATCCAGAGAACAGACATTCCACTGGCCACGCAGCCCTATTCACAGTACCCCACCAACCTGCCTCGACCCTGCCCCGAGAGGAGCAAATGTCAGGAGTGGGCAGACAGATCGAGTGTCATTTCTATCCGAAGCCTCATATGAATCCTGAAGCTGCCAAAAGGCTATCATGGGGTGCCGGTAGCCATGGGCCTAGCCCAGTGGACACCTTTGTGGATTTGAACCATCAATCAACATTACACAGAGACACTAACTGTCAAACTGTAACAATTATGGTCTAGCTATTATTTACTTGGCTGGGTTCAAATCTGAGACCTTTGAGATGACACGTTCTGTTTCTAATTAAATCTTTCCACTGCAGTCCAGTCCCAGAGTATGGGAAAAAATAAAATAAAATAACAACACAGAAGCCTAACAAATGATGAAATCTCCTTTTACCAGTACACAGCGAGAAGAGGGCTCAAAAACTAAAAGCCATGAGCCCAGACCAAACACAAACACTCTCTCTGTAATCCAATACTGGAAGCCATACCATGAAGCATAGTTAGAAAGAGAATCATCCTTCAGATGCTTTCAGCTGTACCACCCTCACTAGCTAAGTCTCACTGCTAAGAATCTGTTGTTCATTTGCCTTTTTATGCTTATGCACTTCAAGTGGAAACCAAAACGGTTACTGCAGCACTGAGGCTGAGGGGTTTCCCCACTGAGAGAAGATCTTACAGTAAGTGACATTAGACCAACTTATACCTAGAAGTATCACTGAAAAAAGCTGAGGCAGGAAGGACTGCAGAGAAGCTGCTGCATATGGTGGTCACTAAGGCAACAACTTTTTAAAAGAATTATCATCCATTAATACCTAAAAACCCCAGTTCTGTAGCTCTTCTGAGTTTTGCTGTAAAGAGAAAAACTGAAGAAAGAAAGCTTCAAAGTGGAAAAAAGGAAAATCTTTTTCACCATTAGGAGGGAGGAGCAGCAGGACAGACTGCCCAGGGAGGCTGTGCTGTCTCTATCCTTGGAGGTTTGTCAAAACCCATCTGGAGAAAGCCCCGTGTAACCTGGTCAGAACTCGCAGTTGACCCTGCTGTAAGCAGGAGGTTGGACTACAGACCTCTTGAGGTCCCTTTCAACCTGAATTATCCTATAATGTTCATTTTGAGCAAATATCAGCCAAATATGACTGATAAACAGACACTGTGATGGATATGAATGCATAGCAGCCGAGGCACTGAATACTACCTGAACGACTAGGCCTTTTCTTCTGATGCTCTACACAGAGTACTATGAATAATATTACTGCTGTGAATACAGTGGACAAAGCAAAAAAAAATTGTTTCTAACATTCTTCTTGCCATACTCCAGACTCCAGTAAGTGTACCATTGCAGAACCATTAGCGTACAAAGCCTTGAAGGTGTTGGTGAAGATGCAGAGAATGCCACAGCAGGGTATGTTGAATGATGAGTAACGTGGCTAAGCCCAGTGTATAGACTGGAATAACACTGCAGACAGCTGGCTACAGCTTCCACTGCTGTGCTCACAATAGCTACATGCAGGCAGGATGGGGAAATAAAAGATCTAGGTGGTACTGCAAGATCTCTGTGTACCCATGAGCTCTCTCTGGTTGGGGGGGGGACACACCAAAAGGTGTTGCAGCTCCTTTTGGCACACAAAAAGTGGTAACATTCCTGAGGACTAAACCAATGCCCTTCACACTGTGTGTGGCTGCTGTGAGCACACTAGCTCCACTGAATCTGTGATGCTCCTTTGAGGAGCACTGCTTCTCTATCCACCCTTTGTTGCCCTGCGTTTTCTGCCCCTTGCTTACTAAATTTTATGTAATAAAATACATCTCAGTGGGTCACAGATCTGACTATCCTTAGCACCCAGAAACAACACCAGAGTTTTACTTGCTCATGCTTTTTTGGGATGCTTTACCCTTTTTTGGAGCTGTACCCTCTTTCCATTTTGCTACTCAGATACTCAGACCACCATCTTACATATTTTATCACTGGAGTTTATCACAAGACTGCCAGCCTTCTGGAAGTAATTTCTTCTTCCATCACGCAGATCCACAGGGAGAACTTAGCCTTTATAGTGAAAGCCCTAACACCAAAATTTACTTTTTCAAATTAAAACTAGATCCAGCATTTAGATTGCATTTTGAACTTCCTTGAACAAAGTCTGTTCAGCAGCGACGCACCAAGTTATTTATGACAATCTATCACTAATGTGATCGCCTCAAGAAATTCAAAGCTCTTACCAATTGGTCACAAGGAGATTTCAACTATGCCTTCAAACCTCTCTTTATAAGAGACATATAACATGTTTCTTTCTTCTCTTTCTGTATTTGGACATTTCAATGCAAATGAGAACACATTCTTAAGCATTTATTACAGAAAGAACTTCATATAATAAAGACTTCCATACTAAGGTGTGGCCCAGTAATTCTAATAAATGCTCTAACCGACTCCTTGTCTTGTTAGCAGACAACTAATCCATGTGTAAAACAAAGATTCATTTTTTACTTTAGCATTTGGTGCGCTTGTCACAAAATAAACCTTCCTTGTCCTGCATGTTTCCTACAGCTAGATAACCAGTTAGCTTTATCTTCTTCAGATTTACAAGGTTCCACAATAACTCTGCCTTTGGTCTCTGTTCTAACATTTTAAGATCCCCTCAAACATAATTTCTGTCCTTTTTATCTACTGCAACTGCTCCACTCACATAATGACTTTCTCTAGTCTTAGCTGATAACCTTCTCTTACAGTTCTCCACCCAAATTCAGGCAACTACTGTTCCCTTTCACCTTGCATAGACCTACTATTTCCATCCTTTCCCCTCTTTTGGCAGAAACTCAGATTACAGTTCTTTCCCCTTAGCTTAGCCTGATGAATCTCATGCCCTTACCATCTTAACTGACATCTCCACAAACTTCACCTCATTTCACCCTATAGATAGCCAGTTAGCCAGTTTTTGGACAATTCTTCATCCCAGTTCTACCAAACAACATCTCTGCAATCTACCCTTTCTTTATGCCTATGTCTGAAAATATATAAATGAAGTCTCAACTAACCCAGACTCTCCTGCTTGGTTCCTTCTGTCAAATTCTGTTTCTTAGAATAGTTAAACATTCTACTTCCACATATCTAAAATCTGAAAAAACTCCTAAAGGCAAACTCCTTGTATTAGAAGCTGGGACTTTTGAAGGACTTCACTTGGCAGTCCTGCACAAAATGAACACACTGACACAGAAATTCCCAAAGGCTACATATCAAGGCTCTTAAATACCCAGAACCATTCACGTGCATTTCAGCACTTGATAAACTGTTGCCTCTCCTCGGCAAAAACCTACCTATGGCAAGTAAATTCTGGAATTTTCAAGGTACAGCACATGCATGCTTGGTTTAGTTAGAACTCAACAACACAGCAGAAATGGAAGCAGGCATCAGATTGTCACAACAGAGGCCAGCATCTCAATGGAACAGCTTTTTCCCAGGAAGTTGGTTCAGATAATTTCTTCCCTGTAATTTCAGTTGAAAGGGTTAACCACAGTATATAATTAACTCTACACTGAAGACCTTATAGCACCTCTCTCCAAACAGTAAACATACCACAAGGCAGCATCATTAGTGCTATGGTATCTGCGTCCCCACTTGACAAACGTGTACATGAAAGCCAACCACCGCTCCCTCCTGAATTTGCATTTTGCAGCAGACACAGAGCACGAGAGGAAACGGGAAACATTGTGCTAACATGACTATAGTATTGATGAATAAAAACTATAACCCCCAGGCTAAGCTGCCAAATAAGTAGTGAATTAATTTCTGTAAAAGTACTCCAATATTACAAAGGTGTGTTGAAAGGTGTCTGCTCATGTTTCAAATTAAACGCACTGCTGGTCAGCATTAGCACCTCAGCTTTGAACAGCAGCCATTTGCCTATAACACTTCAGGGGCTGGGAAAAACGGATTTGCCGTTCACACTGGAATAATTAGAACATGTCAGGAAGAATTAATTTCCTCATTTTTCAAAAGGATACACAGAAATTACCATGTTATTATATGACAGGGTCCCTTGGAGAATTGTATTAAATTTAATTTCTAGCGCAGCCCACACAACAAATTAAAGTCATAAATAAGATGGAAAGAAGCGGGACGCAGAGCATATGTTTATGGCAATGAGTGAAGCCAAGGGACCAGAAACAACTATCTTCATTTCATTTTATTTAAATCAGCCAGACACTGTGTATCTGAATGACAGCACTTGTTAATGGTGCTGAGATTATAGGCTCCTTAATTTTAGGAAACAGAAGCAGTCACTCAGTATTTGAAACGGGGCTTTTTTCTACAGTACAGGTATTAGTTTAAAGTTGCTCCCTTTCAAGGCAGCTTCTCATGGCCCTGCTGCAATGTGCAATCTCATAACATGAGATGCACTTTTATTTTTAACTGCTTTGTTTTGTCTTCATAACGGAGGGGAGATGAGGAGTATTTTTACAGAAATACAAAGCTAGGAGGAAGTGACTGGTAATTGAGAGAACTATATCTTTGGGTAGGCAGAATACTCCATGAGTAAAAAAGATGATAGGAATAGCCAATTACCCTCATGATTTTATTTGCTCCAGTATTTAACTGCCAGTATCTAAAATAATTTTCTATTTTCATGCAATCCCAAGTGTTCACATAGTAAAAAAAGAAAAAATTTAAAAATCAGTGCAATATTACTGTTTGCTAATACTCCAGTCACACAAACTTCTGAGCAAGACATACCTCTCCCAACACGCCTCAAACTCCTAGGTCACTCCTCAGAGCCAGGGAGGAGTACGAAGTCCTTCTGCCCCTTCAGTAAAGACCCAGCACTCACAGAAAAGTTTGTGAAAGTGGTCATTTTATACAACACTGAAATCAACCAACTGCACTTTAACAACATTTATAAAAATTTAATAAAGGTTTATAAAATATTAACAGTAGTTTAACTTATTTTAATACCTCCTTCTATATTATTCTTTATACATTTCAATTTTTAATTGTTGTGAAATTCATGCATTAAGATGTTAAAATCTGAAAGAATTACACTGAACATCCTGTCCTGTCTCTGTGCATCTGTAGCAAGTAAGAAGACTTCTTGTTCAAGCTTCTGAACATACAAAGGCATGACAAAACCAGTGAAGTACAGGATTTGAGAACATTAAAGTCTGGAATATGGTTGGGATAATTACTGCTCATTCGTACTATGAAACTGCTGCCTACCACAATGTTGTATGAAATATTCTTCATT
>VWZY01002772.1:977093-1010211 GCA_013399075.1 Chloroceryle aenea | reverse complement strand
AAGCAAAAAGAGAAAAAAAACCCACCAAACACAAATTTAGATCCGAATCTAGCAGTATCCACAAGGCAAAGAAAATATGATAACAGTGGTATTTTCAACCATACAGACAACCATGGCAGTAAATTTAGATGAAAGGAATTCAAACTAGAATTATGCCATACAATAAGGAAGACAAACTAAACACAAAGACCAACTTGACGGAAGGTTCCGGTACATCTGCTGGCATTGTCAGTTTTTCCAGCCAGGCGACATCGCACAAGGATATCCTCTAGTCTACCCATAGCTCGGGGACTCGAGGGACAGGGCTATGCCTGCATTATGCAAGTCACACTAAATAATTACTGTGGACCCTCTAGTCTTAAAATCTTAAAAATGAACCTATAAAAGCTGGAGTTTTTCAAACATGCATGTGGACTTTCACCACTGGACTGTCAAGTAAGCACTCAGGGAAGCACAATTCATCTCTGGCCCATATTCACATAGGAAAAGTTCCTTTGGCTAGTCTTTCCTGGAGAACAGATAACTGAACCTTTAAAAGTCAACAGTTCATAATAAATACAGAATGATTTAACATAGTAATCATTCTGGATTCATTTGATCTAGACTACCATAGGTGCATGAGGATTCAATACTTTCTGTCTTTTGTCTGTGCTGTCTATTTGGAAAGATTTATCAGCAGGAGATACCTTCAGTTCAAAGGAGCTCTACTTTTAGTTGGAGGCTTTACATACTGTAATACAAAAAAAATAATAACGGGAAGCCAATGGTGCCCATTTCAGTCATATCTCATACCTCTGAGGAAACCCCTTTGTGGTTCTTCAGTCTTAGGACAAAACAGTGAAGTGGACAATTCACGCACATTTACTGATACGGAAACAGACCCAGGTATGTTGAACAGCTCACTTGACCCGTGAACGGCAACATGGGGCTAACTTCCAAGTCCTGCTTCCATGTCTGCTGAACCAGATCTATCCCATGTTGCATTTCAATACAGATCTACAGATGCTTTCAAGTGCTAGGAACAGGATATTTGATTTTAATCAGTTCAGAAATAAGTATTTTTAAAAAAAAAAAAAAAAAAACAAGAAGCATTCTTTGTAGTAGGTGAAAACAATTTTCCAATATACTGCTTCACTTTCTTTAAGTTTGGGAAATGCCACAAATTATATTTTAGTATTTAGATCAACTAGTTCCTAATTCATGACCCTAATCCGTAATCACAGAGCAAAACCCATGCTCTTCAATCATCATGGCAATTTCATTTGTGCTAGACCTGCCATGTTTCAAAAATGTGTATATATACACACTTTTTCTTTTTTTTTTTTAACGTTCAAGTTTTCAAACTATTCAGCAGACCATATGGTCACTTCAGAGCAATTATTCAGCAGTCCTAGTTATTTAACCTCCATTCTCCTCCTTCTCTTCCTTTTATCAAGAAATGACTTGCTAAACATACCACCTAACAGGCTCTGAAGGAGAACAGAAAGCAGAAAATATTATGTGAATCAAAAAACCTTTGGGTGGTTTATATGGAATGGTAATATTGTGAATCCATTGCTAAATACCCATCAGACCATTGGTCAGGGCCCGATTAAAAACATTAAGTACATATTTGAACATGAGCACTTCTATTTTGGTCCAACACAAACCCATCTCCATGCTGCCTTATGATAGAGTTTCAAATTCAAATAGAGGCGAGCTGTCCTTACAGCTACTGATATTTAAAAACCTAGATTGCTTGCTGTAAAGAGATCAGCAGAACTCAGCCAAAGATATCGAAGGTTTAACTGGTACAACAAGAAAAGCTCTTTCTAGACAACAGAGAGAACCACTGCTTGCCTAACCAGCTCTGGAGAGCATTAAGGAGCTTGAAATCTCAATGGTGGAATCTCAACCAAACTGGAAAGCAATGTGCTATGCTATGTGCAAAGAATTCCTGGCAACTCAGATGAGGTTCTGAATCAAAAAATCTGAAGTACAGTCTTGATCAAACCATAGCCTTCAGAGACACAGCCCAGCAACTATACAAAAAAATACAGTGAAGGAGCAGAGTTTTGAATCAGTCTCCCTCCTTATCTAGAGGTCCACAACAGAGAAGGAAAAATAATACTAAGTTAACTATGCTTTATAATTTATTCACTGATTGTCCGTGTAAGAGTCCAGATGGTCCAGGTCCTGTAAGTATGAGCATGGCTCCAAATTAAATTGCTGAAGTGACAGAGATACCAGAAAAACCTGGCACAGTCAAAGCTGAAGAGGAATCTCTACTACACCACCCTGTCTTCTCTGGTTGAAGGGACTACCATGATCTTTGATTCTTTCATGAGGATCAAAGTGGTACCTCGTGAAAGTTTAGAGAAACTGGGAGGGGAAGGATATGCATGCTGAATTTTATTCAGTAAAACAAAGCTCTTACCAGAAGTTGTCCAGTCATTATTCTTTCATTTCCCCCAGTTTTACATTTCTTTGTATTTTTTACTTCTATTTACTTTTTTTTTTTTTAATATCTGCAGCATCAATGAAGCTTCACAATCTTATTTTTAAATGGATTTTTTTCATTTAGTCCGATATAAATTCATACATGGGCCAGTCTAGCAACCACTCACAGCCTTTCTGGTAATTTTTCCTATGGAAAAGAGTGAGACCAAGAGTCTCCCCTGCATACAAAATGAAGATAATATGAAGGCCATGATATGACTCAGAATGCAATTTCCATTTCAAATAAGTCATGTTATCATTTGGCACTTTTCTTTAAGGCACAACAACAACAACAAAAAAGTGTGTGTCATAGAAAACAGGCTCTCAGTTACATCAGAAGTCTTCAAAATAAAGGAATAAAAGCCACAATAGATACATTTGGTTAATTAAGAGTCAAGAATATTTTAAGGGTGATGACTTCCCTTATCTGTTGCAAAGTGCCCTTTTGATACCATGGAGATGAAAGGACAATTTTAACAAATATACCTCAGAAAAAAAATATCTACTGCTACGAGGTTATTTTATTCACAGAATGTAATAGTCAGTAGCCAGTTCTCCCAGCAGTAAGAATATCAGCAACACAGAACAGATCAGTAAACTCGGGATCACCATTTGAATTCATTTGCAACTCCTAGAAAACATAACCAGGGAAAGTGTCATGGCATTCAGCTGGCTGGTGAAGAGCACCCAGTGTACAAGGGCCCTCAAGAGCACTCAGCCTTTCCTCGATCAGCAAACTCCTTCTTGTGCTGGGCTTCCACCAGAGAAGTCTGTAAAGCATGAAAAATGAACCATAAAGACCAGGTACACTTACCAGTGTGTTTCAGATCTCCCCAAGCCTGTCTTGTATTTGATAGGTCATACTGAATATTAAGAGTTTGTTAATAACTACAGCATAACTAAATACTTTAAAATCACTGATACAAAGTTTTAGGGTCCTACTGCTCAGCAGACTGCTTATAAAGCTCTAAAAAAATACCCAGCTTATCTTTTAGACCCTTTTAAATTTATTCTAACATGGGCCTGTTGAAAAGTCTGTGGAACCGAGTTTTAAGAGAAAAATTGGGTTTTGAAGTACAAAGATCTCTTTTCCACATAATAATTTTTTTTTAAAAAAAAATATTGTTACAAAATTGACCTCCTGAAATTTGTAATACAAATCTGCATTATTTTTTCCAATTATAGGGCTTTTCCCCCTTCTCATTATTACTCCCTATTGTATTTTTGGGTTTGTGATGAGATTTTTTTATTTTTATTATTTGTTTATATGCATATCTAAAAATAATTACATCTATAATATATAGATTTCTATTAATCTTTTAATTTGCAGAGAATCAAGATGTACTTTGGCAGGTGTTTCTCATGTCCAGTTCCTACAAAAGGCTAGCCTGAATCAGTTCAGCCCTCCCAAAGCAAGCAGCGGGTTTGGTACATGGTTTAGATGTGGGGGAGCAGATGTGTCAGCTTTAGAGCACTGCACGACTCATTGCTAAATGCTGGTCCAAATTCACTGAGCTATTTTCCTGGACTTTTCTTTTCAAAGTTGCCACAATGTTAGTGACCAACGATCTTCTCGAGGGTAAAGAGCTGGTATTTTAAAATCTTACTATTCTCGATGATTTATTTTCATCAGACACAACCTCTGAAGGAAGCTTGTGGCCTGATACACATCTTGTGAAAGATATTACCTGTTTCAGAGTTCCAGAATTCAGCATTAAGTAGATGTCTCTGGAGGTTCTTTTACACATCTAAATATAATGAAATATATTCCATTTCTTTACTTCTGTGTGTGTGTAAATGTTGTGCTTTTCAATCCCCCAGATGTAATAAAGCCTGGTTTGATAGTACTCTCAATGTCTGGGGAATTGCAGGAAGGTTTTCCATTTCCTTTGATACTCTGTTGTATTTCCCTTCTCTTCTTGGGACACCCTGTAGAATGCAATGCTCACAAGCTGCATTCTGTGATCTAAGAAGTATTAAGGTGAACTTAGGTTAAACTAATTGTGTGCCAGAAAGAACACCTATTGGCAATGTGCAATGCCTCAAGTCATTCATGACTCTCCTTGTACCTTACACCATTACTCATTTATGTGGATCCTTTACAACATCAGCATCTTAAAAAACTGTGACTGTACGGACATCGGTGCACTAAACAAGAGACCAGGACAAGCCGTAGCACATGACTGTCACTGTGCTTGTATTTTGGTCCAAGTGACCAGTTTCAGGCATTAAAATCTTGTGCATGTAACAGCGAACTTAACACAAGATACAATTTTCATGGAACAGGCAGAAGATTCCCAACTCACAAAAAACAAAAGGCATGGTTTGGGTCATATTCTTTAGAAACAGAAAGATTTCATTAATTCAAATTCTTAGACACAAGCAAGAGTCAGATTCACATTTAGGGAAAACAGGGAATAGTTTCTTAAACACATGTAACTAGCTAGCAAGAATGTGCAGTGTTCTCAGTCCTCAGCTGAGGATTGGCCTTTTTTAGCTTTGTTTTAAAAGTGGAAATTGGGCTTGGCTGTCAGATCCTTTGCTTTCTAAAAATGATAAGGCCTAACTACTCAAAGGTTGCTGAAAACTGTGAGTTCATTTTGGAAAAAAAAGATTGGCAGTTCCCTCCAGCTGAATATTTTAAATAATGAAATATTTCACAGCAGTGTTTATGAGAACAAATAAAGTTTAGCAAGAAGTGTCACTGGGTTTATTCAGCTAATATTCAGTACACCTGTTTTTCAAGCCATTTATTAGCTTTTCAATACCTTGTCCACTGCAGGTGAAACCTGGTAGCATACTGCTCTAACAGCTTCAGTCTCATTTCTATAGCATCTACAGATTATTTCTCCATGTCTGGGAAAACTCAGTGACTTTATTTAGTTACTTGTTTGCTGACACGTGCCTTCTAGGCATGATTCTTCCATGTAGCTACTTGGATTTCTATAAGGAAGAATTATGCCTACATCATTTGTACTACATCCAAGTGCATTTCTGAGCTAAAATTTTAGTAATTAACCATGGTTAAGCAATTTTATTCTTTTTCTTTGAGAACTTTGTTCTCTGCCTTGGAAGTTCTCTGCGTTGGAGTACAAGGAAGCAGGTGCTCTGATACAAGCACGTGTGCTAGAGAGGTCTTTACCATTTTTGGCTCTCACTATTAGTAGACGTTTAGCTTTACTGTAGAACACCATGGTGCCACCTTTTATAGACCTGTTACAAATGTCTGATGACTTCTGGATTGGTCTGGAGTTTGTTTTGGGTTGTTGGGTTTTTTTTTTCTAGGAGCTATGACTGGTAGAGTAATGCAAACATGAGAATCTCATCTTCTGTACAGTTTTGAAAATATCTAACAGTCATGCATAAAATTTGGAAATGCAAATTTTAAAGGCACGGTTTTAATGAGACAAAGAAATGAAAATTCCTTTGCTTTGTTTTGCTTTTTTGAGGGAGGACAGGTCATTCAAGTTTTTAACACTTGCAATAGGCAACCCCTGAACTTAATGCATGCAACTTTCTTCTTGTCAAAGACTGAACTCTCACTTCCAAAACACATGCATAGGATTCTGCAAATTCAAAAGCTGTATCTTTCTGAAGAATCCCCACTTAAAACATTCCATATCAGTCCACAAAGTCAATAAATTTTTGGGTTGAAGCAGATTAACAGTTACATCCAAACAATTAGAAAAGGCCAAAATATATTATGCAAATTGGATGTATTTAGCATGAGCTCTCTGCAATTTCTATATAAACAAGTGATTAGAATGTTCCTTTCAAAGGCCAATGTGATTAGCACAAAAACTTCAAAAATTCACCTACTACCTAATGAAGTACATGTATTTCTGCTTGGAGTTATCACAAGTAGCATGTTACCATCTATAAACAGCAAAGGTTTTAATGATGTCTTTTGTTCTAGAATCTCTTACAACATCTGCACATTTTAGCTCTGCTTTTCTACAAAATGAGGAAAAAAAAAACAACAACAACAAGGAACCAACAATTCACCACCAAAAAAAAACAAAAAAGAGACAGAAGAAATGAGTCATCATCTTGGGATGCCCACAGAAAACTATGGACACAGCAACAGGCTGAAAGATTCTCCATCCATACCCACTGAAGTATTTACTGATAAGCATTGACAACATTCTGTAACTTGGGAACAATTATAGAAATATCAACCTTCTCATTTTTAAGTTTACTGAACAGAGACTTTTTTTTTTCATCTTGAAACTTGACCACAGATGTTTTTCAAAAGACATTCTGAAGGCAAAGTCAGGCCAAGTTACACATGTGAAGCACTTATTCCTGTCTACAGAGTAAATAAGTCAGAGTAAGCATTTATATGGAGGAAGACCTAGAAGAAGCTGATATTTCCTTGTTTGTGTGTGTTTTAGTCAGACCCTAAATGTAATCTCTAGATAGTGGGGTTTTTTTTGTAGTTTCATAAAGCATTGTTAAACTGTCCAGCCTGGTGATAGGTACTATATGATGCTGCAAAAGGTTTACTGTTCTCAAACTCTTAGCACTCTAGAAACAAACAATCACTTCCATCTGCAAAGGCAGCCGAATAAAAATAAAAACTGAATTGCAGCAGAAGTAACACACAAACAGCAGGGAAAGAGGATCAACCGCCACAATTTATTGCTATAGTTTAAATGGTGCAGCAACTTTAACATGGTAGCAGGGGCAGGGCACTTAGGGCAATATTATTCTTATTAGAGCACTGCACTGTCAGAGGAAACAACAGTTCATTCACAGACATTAAACACAGCAGAGAAAATGTGGGGAAGTGATTTGTACTTCATGGCAGAATGGTATATCCTCCCCTTTCCTGTTATGAACTGTACTGGAACATACCAGACAAGCAGTGAATGTGGTCCACTGTTCAAAAGCAAGATTAACTGAGATGCTCCATGGCAAGCAAATAAATTTGTTTCCAGTGAAATAAATATTCTTATGGAATGTCATCCCCTCTCACAGCATAAAGAGACGGGTGATGACATTCAATAAAATGTGATTTTTATTCCCAGTTTCTTGACATGAAGAGATATATGACTTACTCAGTTCCTTTGAATTATATGCTCTGAGGTCATGTCTTATGTTTTTTAGAATGCCATCACTGACTACATAATAGTTAAGTGACTAGGAAAAATGGGAATATTATTTTCCATTCAATATAATCCTGTGTAAGTATCTGAAAGACCAGCTACTCATGTAACATGCCCAGCAATATTGCAGTCTTTGTTTCTGCATTTTCAAAAGCTAATCCTACCTCCATTTGAGCTACTTAGGCAGATCTATAGCAAGTTACTATGTCACAAATGTTCCAGATACCACAAGAGCTATTATCTGTAAAGAAAAAGCAGAATCTATAACTCTTTGTACCATCTAATATTCTTTAGCATTTCAAGTAATTAGCAGCTTATTCCAAAAACATTTGAATAGTTAACAGATTTGATACCTATGGTTAATCCTCATTAAAATTACGATTACATGACATAATTACATGTAAATAAGAAAAATGAATTCAATAAAACTCTTACCCTTTTCAGTGTTGGGCACTATGTTGGGAATCATACAGTATGTACAATTAGATTTATACTGCTAAGCTAAAAATATTGGTGAAGATCTAAAAATGACGAACAGTGCCTTTTAAATTAATGTCTTATTAGTTGAGTGAAGTACACTGACAAAGAATAATTTATGCTTATTCAAACTGCTCTCGACATCTTCAGGTGTTTCCAAATGAGCTCACAGAAGAGTGATTAAATGCATCTGATAACAAGCCACACATTGCTGAAATTACTTACCGCCTCATTTTATGATTAATTAAACATGTAGATTAAAGTTGCAAAAGAATTTAGATTAATGAGCAAGTTAAGTCTTGCTGATATAAGTGAATTGGGAATTGGATGCTCTGTGGAACTTTATAAACATGCATTTTATAATGAGTAAGACAAGGCTACATGTTGAATCCTGGCCACAAGGGCCTTTGACGATGCAGTCTTTTTTAACATGGTTTGACAGCTTTCAAATAACATTCTTCTATAGACTTTAAACTTTGTGCATTGCTGTAAAACATGAGACTACATAACTCATGTATTAGGAGTACGATTATTTCAAAGCTCTCCAAGGTAATGACCCCCTGTAGCAGCAGCTGTTCAGAAAAATTACAAGCTCGATTGTTATTTTAATCAGAGAGAGTTTAGTAGTTAAAAGCAGTTATGCAACTAGTAAAATTATATGACACACCATCAGTAGCCTTATCATATCCTTCATAGTCCTGTTCCTCTCAAATTCTCCTGCCCCAAAACCTTGGTATTATTAGTAAAACAGGGTACTTAGTCATTCATGAAAAACTCAAAGACATTTATTAAATCTGTTTTCTGTACAAGCCAAGGTAATGTTTAAATTTATGATGATTCTTATAACCTCCAAGAGTCTGTCAAAATATCTGCTAGGTTTGCCAAATGTCCAATTTTCCTGTTTTAGGATCAGCTAGACCTAACCCATGAGGCCTAGTCAGTGTCAGAAAGCCAAACTGGGCTTGATGACTGCAGGGCAAAAGTAAATCAGATCACTCACGGAGATTTACTAAACTTTGAACAAGGATGCTGAAATTGAATCTACCGTGCTACCTGTATGCTTATGTCATTTGTAACAACTTTTATGGTCTGATGCATAAAGAGACTGTTGCAGTCACAGCTGAGAATGGCTGGGTACTTTTAAACCTTTTGATTCTTATTTCTGAAACATACGTAAGGGTCCATATCTTTGCTCTGGATGGATCCTTGCAATTTACACAAACTTCACAATGTCAGAGGTCCATCCAACAAAAATCAAGGAAAACAAGAACCAAAGCGGTCCACATAACGCAACTTGCACATGATAGTTGGTAACCTCAGGTCATATACATAAGCTCATCTTTTCTAAGCATGCATATCATCAGAAGTAGAATGCCTTCATTTAGAATTCTACAGCAGAACACATGCTTTGAAATACTTCGACTTCTTATTAATTCACTACAGCACTTCAGCATAAGTTAATTCTCAAACTTCAGTTGGACTGACACATGTAAGTATGACACATGTAAGTATATCATTTAAAACATCAAGACTGTCAATTCCTATTTATTCTGTGCAGAGAGATGCTTTAAAATAGTTTATACTGCTTTAGGACCGCAAGCCTCATCTGATATTTTTAAAGATGGACTGAATATTATCATTTAGGTTCAGGCCTGTCTTGCCTCCAGATAATCAAATTCTTTTTGTTTTGTTTTCTAAATGATTGCAAAACTATCATATATAACTATTTGGGTAATATATTTGCAAGCACGTGTGTAAAAAAAATTAATTGAAATATTACTTATTGTGTTTGCAACACAACAATTCTTAGAATAGATTCCTCATAATTGCTAACCAACTCTGCCTCTGCATTTTAGTGCTGTCTGCTGTGCTCTCTGGCCTTCCTTCAGAGACACTGCCTGTTTCACAAACTGTGCTTTGGCTTGGCAGCGTAGCAGACTGCAGTTGTGTAAAGGCATAAAACTACTAAAATGTAATAAACTTTACTTGTAACTGAACTGTGAAGAAGGAAAACATGAATGTATTTGTATGTTTTATATTAAGCTTCCAAATCAGTAGGATATTTGTGCTCTTCTGTTCCAGTCCAGAACAATTATATATTGCTCTGAACACATTCCTGATACAAATTCTCAGTGTACTGCAGGAAAAACTAGAAGCAACAAAGTATGAACTGGAACAAGTTTTCTTCCTGATAGGCTCAAAATATCCATGATAGTTTCGTTTTCTTCAAGAAGTGAAAAAGTTTACAGTCAAATAAAATGGCTTAGCTTAAGTCAGAAAATGCAAGTCAATGGCAAATCCACAACAGTGCCACAAAACAGGTTGTCAGGTTTTATTCTGTGTTTGATATTCAGCATAAAAAACCCCCAAACCTCACAGTAGGTCATTATTTGACAGCGGATGCCAAACACATATCTGAGTAAGCCTTAGCTAGCTTTAAGTATTAAAAAATTGTCTGAACACAATAAATTTCAGCATACATTTTTCCATGTATGTTTTGTGCTTCTTTGTCATATGCATTTAATGTATTCTACTGAAAAATGTAGTATTTAGATGTAATAGCACAGAGTAGTATGTAAAATTTTCAGAAACCAATAACCCAAAAGTTTTAAGAGCAAACCATAGGACAGTACAAACAAACAAGTGGCAACTTGCCACCCAGCTCAGAGTCCAAAGCAACAAGCTACTGAAAAGGTAATTCTTCCACTGGGCACCATCAATTCAGAAGTTAAAGAAAACATTACCTTTCCCTAACTTTATTATCCTCCATAAGACATTTGTTTCCATCCCATAAGTTTACCACTAAAGACAACATTTCCTGGGTTTGGCTACTTGCTCAGCGGGCAAGGCAGCTCCACCCCTCTCCCTGTCACCATATTACACTGAAGCTGTGTTCAAAACAGGTAAAAGGAGGTAATGGAATTATTGCACAACAGATTTTTAAACAGCGATTTGATCTTCACCGAAGCACGAGGCTTCAGAAAGACTACACAAGAAGTACAGTTAACTGATTAAGCTTCTAATTAGCTAGCAAAGCTCTGTTCATCCTCTTTTCAACAGAAAACATCTTGTAATGTATTTTAAAAGACCCTAAGGAAAAATTTCAAAGGTATCAACAAATGTGAATTCTCAATCACATTTTAAAAAAAACTTGGTCATTTACAAGCATAGCTACTATGAATTTGCAGAAGGATCTAGACTCCTAAACTGAACTGACTGGAATTTTTCAGATATTCCAGCATTCTATAAACGAACATTACAGTTACCCTGCTGTCTTCACACTTTTGCCAAACCTAAAACAAAACTTTGTCAGGAATCTGATGAGATTTCTGGCAGAAATTCCCAGTCATGAGTTCTGGGAGCATCCATTGTCAAGTTCGTCTGAGGCAGGTATCTGAAGCATCCCCTAGAAACGCACAGTGAAACTGGTGTTTTGAAATTGATACTGTGGATCTTAAGTCTTAAGATACTTTAGAAGTGCTCTGAAATAATATACTTCTGCAGCCAAAAACTGAGACAACTTTTAGCTATGTAGCTGGTTCTACCCTGTAAGCAGGTTAGAATTCTTATGTTACAAAGACACAAAAATTAAGGCATGCAGATGAAGCATAAAGATATGCAAGAACTATAACAAATACTTTGCCCTGGAGATATGCCAGTGGAAAATATTGCTAGCTTATCCGTTTCTTCAAGAAGAGCATGTCCAGGAAAATCTACTGTAGAATATGTTTTCACAGACAGAAAAGGAGACTGCTTCAAAGCTATCAGTCAGGACTGACTACAGAGAAGGATCCTCCTACTCAGCTGTTCTCCAGAATTAGATTTTTCCAAGATGTAAATATGAACAAACCTTTAACTACAGAACTAATGAAAATAACTCTGATTTATAGTCCCTATCTGATGTACACACATATCTTCTTCTATGAGAAAACAAGCAGTGAGACCCTTTTCCTTTTTTTTCCCTACCTCAATAATTGCACAGAAGCATCGCTGAGGGTTGTACCAAAGAACAGTCTGGCTTACTGGCTTTTGTGTGTCCTGTACTGCTTGACAGAAGAAATCAAAGACACAAAACCAGCTTGAAATTAATTGACTCCAAAGAAGCCACCTTCACACCATAATATGGACTAAAAGAAGAAACCTTAGCTGGAAGGAATTAAGGAGTGGCCTTTTAAGTCACCATCGTACTAACGTATGATACGGATATAAAATTCTCCTGCTAGTAGAGCTGGCTTGCATTCAGGATTGATGGAAGGAATGTTAACACAGGAATAAACCCAATATGTACTGCTAAAAAATGGACAGAAATATGTACATATGCCAGCAGCACGTGGAGACAAATAGCCCAAAGAATGCTCAGATGATATTTGACATCACTAGCACATGACAACAGATTGCATTATATTTAAAGATAAGAACCAGGATGACATGTCTAAGCTTCCAGAGTTCTTCATGCCCTTTTCTCACTTAGCTTCTAATACCCATCTTGAATTAACCTTAAGCATTTCTCCATGCCAGTGTAAAATCAGAAAAAAAAGATAAAGAGCATCTGCATATTCTATTCAATGGCACAGATGATCCTTTATCATCAATTTTGTGAGATGAATTAATGAAAGGGGGACTTCACAAAAGTAATTTTGATATACTTTAGAGGTAGTAAAGTTGAATACAGATTATCCATATTAAAATAATTCTAATGAAATCCCCCACATCCATGGCTAATTTACCCTCTTTGTTAAACACAAGTGTATCCTGTGAACAAATATCGAGTAGCTACCTTGCAAGATCTGTATCCTTCACCAATGCCAAAATAAGACTCAAAAAAGGATTCCCAAAACCCTATATATGAGGTTCCATTCCTGGCTGAGAAATATAACTAAGGCTATCTTTTAAAGGAAATGATCTTTAAAGTTAGTACGATTCCAAATCCCTAAAAACCTATCGTAAGGTACTCGGATATCATGGTGATGATGGCAACAGTAGGTACCCAAAGAGAGCTAATAAGAAAGCTCAATAGGCTTACGGATTGCTACATTAGTGTTTTCAGAGTCTGTCATCTGACACAGGAAAAAACAACTAAAACCAAACAAAAAACTCACCCTAGATTCCAATGGGAAAAATTAATTCATTGTTCCATTATCCCTCCCAAATCAGTATTTTGAAATACCACTCAAGTATAGATCTCTCTTTTTTGTCTTGGAAATTACTACCCATACTCATCTGAAATCTAGCAGGTAAATGCTATATATATTCAACAGAGGAAAACAGAAGATGTTTTGGAGGGGTATCCCTTGTTGCATGTTTCTCAGTTTTAGCTTAAGCCAGCTATCTTCATTCTGCTCTCTGCTGGGTATTCAGAGAGCCAGAAAAGGGGTTTTATCATTCCAGAAAGCCACACATCTCCTATGTACGGCAGAAATTTAATCTCAATGGATCCCACAGCACTTCCATCAAGTTACTAAATAGGAGTAAGAAAAAGCAGAGAGTTGTCAAGCACTACAGATGAGTGCTCGGGGAGCAAAGAACTAGTCATCCACCATGTGTCACAGGCTTTTCAACATATTTCCATTTTTCCGTGGGATTAGTTGAAGAATGGAAAGGAGAATTTGGCAAGCAAATATATGTCTCTGCTTAGAGAGAACTAAGCAGAATGAGGACAGATTACTTCCTTTATTTTATGGCAGGAAAAGTCATGCATCATTATGACAAATGTTGTATCTTTACAAGGCTCAAGGTTCATCTGCGAAGGTGTAAAGATTTGAACAATTCAGTGGTACTATTGCAAATTCATCACTATTTTTCTGTGAATTTGCTTTAAAACAAGCAGTTTAACAGTAGAAAATACTTCTGAGGACACCAAGTGACAGTGCTTTTAATAATAACCAAACATTTGAATACCTTAGAGTATAAGTAGGTTGTTTCTAAATCTTTTTTTTTGACAGGAATGGCAGGGAAGGCATGAATGCCAGTTTGTGTTTGTAGGACAATCTATGGGAACAGAACAGACGTTCAGAAAGAGTGAATTGTGTCGCAGGGCTCATGAAACATAGCAATGAATGATCAGAGTAGAAGAGCAAGCAGAGGTAAAAAGGAATTCTTATATTTTCATCAAGAGTTATAATCCACCAGGTCCAAAAAGATGTTTAAAAACCTAATATGTAAACAACAGGAAAGAATTTCAATGATGTTGAATCAGAGATCTCTTCCAGTTGGGGTAGAAGTGGTGGAGGGAATGTATTTAAATTTCAAAAGACAATGAACCTTATGATCTTTATTGCCACATTAAACAGCAACTTTAGTAACTTCTCCAAGAAAACTTTTGGTTTTGGAGCTCTGTAGATTAACAGGATGCCCAAACTAATCTGGGAGTTCAGAAACAGAACTAAGTGGATATTCTCAAAAGACTGTATTTCAATAGACCTATCATGCATTGGAGCTTGGATAGAAATATAATGACTACTCCACTTCATCATCTAATATCTGTTAAAGACATTTAAATACTTCCTTAGTAATATTACTTCCTCTGGTTACAACAACTGCAGACTGCGACGTCCTGGGAAAATATTCTCTTATCTATAGAGCCTCTGTTTTTCTGTTACTATGAAACTTCTATCCTTCATTAACATTCAAATCACCTTCTTTCTCTGCAGCTGGTGGAGAGGCACTTCACTTTTTTTGTCCTAGCAGTGATATAGCAGAACCTTTAACCAAAAACAGGATGTGTCTGGGATCACCTTTAAGCTTTAAAGTTTACAAACTCTTTGGCTTTATAGAAATCTGACAGCAAAACAGAGAAACTGTCCAGTAAATAGATGCCATTAGGAATCATCCTTTTCTGTAATTTTTTATCCTTGTTTTTAAGATTGTTATTTAAAATCTACTGGCCTTAAACACTGCATAAGAGGCTATTCCACAAGATTGTTCTGATGAGAGATGTGTTTTCTTTCTTTAAAAAAGACATAACCTCAAAATTATACTGTTTTCCCCAACACCAGGTAACTTCTCCCTTTCCCTCACAGAAATACTGAAACTTGTAATCCTACATCTTTGCATTTTAGGACAGCAGAATTGAAGACTTCATTCAGCATTGTTTATTAGGCTTAGAAAGTGGTTTTGTAAACAGACTTCTGCAACGCTACCAAAGAGATCTTTAGGCTGGTGAAATTTGGCAGAGAATTTAGAAGGTAAGTTTGCACTTAAAACTAGATTACTTAGGTGAATCAAACATCTAAAGGCTACAACTGTTCCTTTTAATAATATCCCTTATACAACTTTTAAAAGGCAGTTTAATCTTTTTAATTTTTTTTTTTGCTTGATGTTGGTATTTATTTGTCAGATTCTCAAATTTTATTAAGACTACAGTGTAATTAGCTTATAAAATTTGACCTGGAAAAATTAATATTAGAGAGCTATCACTTTTTAAGAGAAAAAAACATTCAAAGTACTCAAAGCATTTCTTTCATGAACACTAAATGCTCCATTGTGCTACATGGCAAACTTAGGACCGTATCTTACACAAAAATAACTTAGCAGATTTTTTTTTATAAGTATCTAAATGCAAAATTCTCTGAAGTTATGATAGGCCAAGGGATTATTTCTACAACTGAAGCTTAAGCTGAAAATAAGCTTTTGTTGCAAAGTTATTGAAAAATGGTAACAAGGTAAGAAAGGTGTGTAAATTCTATACAAATTAGAACATGCAGAAACTCATACACTTTAAAAGCAATAAGGCATTTTCTAGTGGTTGTGGGGAGCTTTAGAGTTATTTGTTTCTCAGTAGTTTAAAATTGCATTTACTGAACTGTACTACAGGTAATAGTTGCTACTACTACTGTATTTATAATTCTAATAATTGTAATCAGTCTTACAGTCATTGCTGGAGGCGTCCACCAATCTCTCCCTTGAGCACCAGACTTTGCCATCCATGGCAAAATTATAGCTTAAAAACATAAAATATTTTGTCAAAGATTAAGAAAGGAGACCAGGATGAAGTCAGCCGCTCAGAACCATAAAGCCAGGAACAGTAGCCACTGGATTTACTGCAGATCAACCTGCCTGGACATAAAACACCAAATAACCTTGAAGCATTTGCATTGTCTTAGCTCATGACCACTCTTGAAAACAAATATCCTCTCTATACTGGAAAGAATCTGAATGGCCACCAAGAACATCATTTAGGAAAAAAAGATCAAGATCACGGTACTTACCTAAGAGACTGGAGTTTGCACTCACTCTCAAGGAGAAACAAGTGCGTGCACGTTGAGCCCTCCCATCTTCACCCACTAGGCTCTAGGATACAGCCTCCCTGCCACTGGTAGGTGCAGCTCCCCTGAACACCAATGTCCACCACATGTGCTTAACAAAGCAACGCAAACTCCCCTAAATTTCATTGGGCTGGACAGAACAGAATTTCAAAAAGCAGCTGTTGTTGGTAGCATTCAAGTTTATTGGCAATCCTTATAAAGCTGCCCCCAAAACACATCCTGTATCTGATCTCAAGAAGGCTTTTCTCTGAAGAGTATTGAATCACTTTAATGTAGATTCTCCTGTTGCTTTGCTCTGCTTTCAAGGTAGCTAGTAAATTCAGCTTTACTACAGTACTATAAAGATGTGAGAGAACTGTAATAGCATCTAAAAATGAGCTGTTACCACTGTACTGTTCAATTTAGAAAACAGAATTCTAAACATAATACCGATGAAAAATGTTAATGATTGTTTTCTGAGTTGCCAAGAGGAATGAGCTAAGACAATTCACTATATTTTTGTTATATAATGTAAATTATAATGTCCTGAAAAAGCTGCCACAACTCCAAGAAGCACTAAAAGGAAGATCTAAACAGCACTGTATTTCAGTAATTGAATTTTTAAAAAGAGCTCCCCACCAGCTGTACTTACATCATCAGTAGTGTCCCAGCAAAGACCTCAGTGTTCATGGGACTGCAAAGTCCTGTCCATTGCAATGAAGTACCTCGAAGAACTTAAAGCACCTTGCTGAATTAAGGCCTTAATCACTTATGTATCTACCTCTGAACAGTTTCCCTTAGATCACCAACACAGTCTCAACAGACTGGATAAGTAGGGCAATCCAAAATGTTCTAATGCAAAATGTTAAGAAATGACCCTTGTGCCTGTGATCCTTTAGCTCTGAGGAGGTGGACTGTCTCCTTTACTGTACCCACGCGTCAGGCCCTGAATTTCAAGGCTGAAAATGAGTACTTGCTTCCTTGGGCAGTGATAATGAAATTATTTTACTGCCCCATCCCCTCCTCAGACTCTATAAAGTCCATGGCATCACCTCAGTCCAACAACTTATAAATAGCACAGAAGGTACTGAGAAATGGCAAGGGTAGGCAGTGTATCCCCTGGCATCTCCGCGTGGCAGCTGGTGAGACAAAACAAAAAATCAGATCACTGTGTAGAGAGTCTATTGGCAACTCTCAGTTGCATCTGGGAACAATGGCCCATCAAAGCTAACTACGTATTGTTAATATCCCCACCTAATCCAGGCAATGGGAAAGAAAAGTACAAAGTCCTCAGGCAAATCCTACAACCTTCCAATCACTCACATGTCTGTTTTCACGAGCCTCGTCAGCATATACACAACTGTTAGTGCAGCAGCTTCCCCAAAGCTGCCATAAACATCATCTGGGGCCAGGTTAAGGGTGAGGGTGCATCCACTGCTGCCAGAAGGTATTTATTCCGCATTTCCACAAAACCCAGAGAAGCCATGGAGGTCTTATTTCAAGCTCCTACCTCACGAGTCTAAGGAAAAATTAGGGTAGTGCAGAACTTCCCCTACATGGAAACACTGGGGGCTGGGAAACATGTTTCTGAGGCCTGGATTATGATTTTTGTGATAGAGAATTTTTAGGCTATTGGGTTCTAAGACTGCACAGTCTTAAGCTTGCAGCTATTGGCATGTTTGACATTTTAAACTATGAAATACCAACCTATTTTGAAATTGTCCAAATCATTAGTTGTGGAATTTTCCTAGCACTTCATGAATACCACTGTTAATTGGGCAATTAACTCAAAACTACAGAATATGCTGTGATGGCATGATATGATATAAGCCATGTAAAAGAAGGAACAGCCAAGCAACTCAGTATGTTGAAAGATATTAATGAAGTGGCAAAATCTGCCAGAAAAATAATAATGGGTGATTTTAACTACCCCAATATTAACTGGTTGAATAACACATCTGTACATGGTTTGGAGAAGCAGCTTATTGATACTATAAATGGCTTCTTTTTGGAGCAGCTCCTTCTGGAGCACAGAGGAGGAGGAGTTCCACTCAGTTACTAATTTGTGTGTGTGTGTTTGTGTAGAAAGCAAGCATGGGTGTTCTGCTAAGTGACAATAGCCACAGGACAATGAGTTTGAATCCCAGTGATGAAGTATTTCAAATGGTAACCAAATAGTTAACGGCAGGTGGGTGGGCGAGAGAAAACCCATAAGCAGCTATCTCAAAGGGAAGGCTGTTTTGGAGGAACGAAGGACTTTATTCACACACAGAAACAAACCACCAGAGTTAAAAAAGGGGGGGAAGGGGAGGGATGAAAGGCTAGCATGTCTGGGGGTAAAGTACAAGAATCTATGCAGCCTGAAAAAGCACACTCTTTGAATGCATGAATTCTGCTTAAGTGCTTTTAAGGGGATAGAACACCATTATTGGTAGAGCTTGCTGCTGAATATTGCACAATCTTAAGTCTACAATGCAAACTGTGGCAGAATGTATAAAATCAGTTTTTACAAAAATTACAGGAAGAAAAATATTATATTTTGTTTTAAGAATTATACAATTCTTCAAGTAAACTGGACCATGAAGAGGATGCACATATGCTATGTAATGTACAAAGCAAGGAATCTGGAGCAATATTGTGCAGGTCTTGCTGCTGTTTTGATGAATACAGCAAAAAGATAATAGAATGTGCATGGTTATGTTCCCCTCATCATTCTCCAAAAGTTACAGTTATGTCCATAAAAAACATCTTAAAGAGCAGGTGATTAAAAGCCAAGCAAGTAACTTAGAGAAAAGACACAGACATGGTAGCAATAGTCACTTCCTGACTGTGACTGGGTAGGAATGGGGCTGTGAAGGATCGTAAATGCAGCTTGTTTGTTCTTTTGTCATGTTTCAAGACTTGGACATTTAAGTACATACTGGGAAGCCATCCTGAATCAGAAGAATCTTGGAGTGGGCAGTAACCAACACCTGATATTTCAAAGGCAAGTGAATATATCTTGATTTGTACCAAACAATCCTTGGGAAAAGTCTCCTTTCAAACCCATTCACACTTCTTCTCATCACGGGTATACTGTCAGGCTTAAATGAAGACAGTAAGGAAGCATAAGGACTACTTGCTAGTGTGGGATGCTACCTTAATATATAATCAATTTTTAAAAGCCAATAACTTAGCAATGATAAAAACTTGACCAAGCAAGACAGGATAAGAGAGTTCTACTGAAATGTTCTTTAGTGGATACAGGGCAGGGAGGAGAGCTCCAGTAGAGTCGTAGGGGAAATGGCTTTTCAAAAATTTATATTAAAAACTGTAGCATGATTTGGAGAAGGAAATGTTCCATAAAATTAAGACTTTCTAACCATACTTTAAAAGTACCAGGTTAAGAAGCAGCAAAGTGACATGAAACCTAGCGTTGACAAATACAGAAAATTGCATCTTAGAAAGAATAATTTCAGCTATTTAATTTTACTGATGGATTTTATACAAACCATAATCACTTCGTAAAAATGGAACAATGAAAAAAAATGTCAATAGTGCAAACAAACCCTAAAGACATAAAAAGAAAAAATATCATCTTTTTAAATAAATTGATAGCATGTGTTCTATTAAGATGGGGAACTCAAGTCTAAAAACTATCTCAGAAAGACAGGAGAATTAAAAGCGAGTTCAATGAACTTCACAGGATTGTTTAATAAACGAGGTGTATTCTGTCTCTGAAATGCAAAGGGCTACCCACCTTCCATTGGGAGTAGCTAATCATGAGCCTGAGTTAATGTTCGTAAAACTTCTGCTGAAATAGGATCAAGAAGCATTATCACACACACTGGAGTTAAGCACATCTCTGATCTCTTGTGCCTGCTGTAGGAGCACCTCTCAGTTTTTAGGTAGGTAGTTATGAGGTTTGGGGGAGTGAAATTTTTACTTCACTTTCATTTTGCTAAACTTGGCTTCAGATTTTGCACTTTGATCACTTCAGTAATTCTAACTCGGGTTCAGTGTTATACCACTGACCAAGAATTCTTTAAAAGAAACATGTTAGATACCAAGTACTAAAAGCATTTGAATAGAAAATAGATACTCAGTAGGAATTCCAGATACACAGTCAGTTTGCTAGCTAGTCATCTATCTTCATTCTGGTGCCCTACAATACCCTGTGTCTCAGTCAGCCCCTCATCCCTGCTGATTTCCAGATGAAGATTAGATTGTCTCCCTTTCTAAGTCAAACTTTTCATTTTATACTGAAAATAAGAATTTGGAAGTATTGTATTTTGTGAACAGTTTCATTGTAGAAGGTGAAAGTGAGTGATGAAACTTCAAAAACTGATGTAATCTGCTCTGCTTTAGCATCAGGGAATTAGATTAATTATTCCCTGGGGATTTTTGATTCCTGCAGGGAGCATCTTTCAGACTAACTTTCAGAGCCAGGATTATACAGTAATCCCTAATAAACCCATAAAGATAATAAGGTATTTGCACAATTAAGTGTAGTCTTTGAATATTTTATGATGCACAGTACTGAATCCATCATACACATGTATTAAGAGCAGAAGCTCCTCCCAGTTAGTTCAAATTTATTTTGTTCAGTGTCTTGATAAAGTAGATACCCCAAAAGATCGATTCATAATCACTGTGCATGAAAAAGTACTAAAAGTAAAAATGAACATTTTCACATTATTTATATTTTAATTATTAATGAAAGCACTGACAAGAGGACAAAAAAATGGATTTTTTTTTTTAAAGCACTGATTTTTAAAACTGACCTTTATGCTCTATCTTATTTCAATATCATAAAGTCACATTTTTAATGAAGGCTTCACTTTGATCAGCTCTATTTAATTAACTTTAGAAATGTGTTTTACAGTACTGTCTTCATAACTATTTTTTTTTATTTAGCTATTAACACTTACATTTTACCTTCAAGAGACCATTATCAGATTTCTATTGAGTGAGGCTTTGCTATATACCAAAGATCTTGATACATCTAGCAAGCAGTTAACCTCTTACCCCACACACTCTTGCAACTGTGATTATGATGAATGAGTGGTTAGTTCTAAGCAATTCTGGTTTATGTCAATACATGAATCAAATAGCCATTGGTATATGTGTATTAGGAAGACAGAGAGAAAATTAAGCTGTCTGTGGACACTTTATAACCCTCATCCTTTTAAGTAATATGACTTGAAAAGTTAATGCTGACATCAACTGTTGGTATTGTTCATCTGTGCTATAGAGTAAGAAATCCTTTGTATCATTTACGTGGAATGAGAAACGCTGTACATAATTGACTAGTTGCAGCATGGCTTAAAGGAAATTCTCTTTACAGCTTTTATAAGATTCTTCACTGTAGTTATTAAGTGACTTGTGGCTTTGGTTTTGTATGAAAAATGAAAAATCACAAATCTTTGAAAAACATTTTGGTTCTGTAAATGGCAATCACTTGCAGAAAACCTATAGCACTCTGTCCAGGTACGGACTTGTACAAATACTTTGCTTCCACATTCTTAATTCAGCTTCTCAGCACAAGTATTTCCTAACAGATTCCTCTCTCTCAAGCAATGCCTGCAACTTCAAAAGCATATAGAATTGTTTGGATGAGGATTTCCATTTTATTGCTTAGTATTTTTGCAAAGGGTTTTTTAGACAGCAGATGGATCTAGTGCATTACATGGATCTCATCCAGCACGCATATGGAGCAGCAGTAGAGCAAGGAGGTCCACACTTATATGCGGAGCATGACAGTCCTTTGGAAAAGCATTTTTAACAGCAGCATCACTAAAGGGTTCGGATTCAAGTAGTAAACAAAGGCCACCTATGTGGCCTCTGTCTTCATGCAGTGCATCAGAAGCTAGCTGGAGAGTGCTCTCACCCGCAGTGGTGTCCTCATTTCAGTAAGTGCAAGACTAAGAGCATGAAACCCTTTGGGTTTATGTGAATAAACCCTGATATTTTCTGTATATTCTCTTTTGGCATACATTTTATTCTTCACAAAGAATGTAGCACAGAAATCTTTAATCATTATATATCAAAGTCCTAAAAGTAGTTTAAGTGCACTATTTGCTTACTATAAGAAAAACTGATTGAAACCAGTATAATGCATATTGTCTCCCTAATATGTGCATCAATTTATAGCAAGAAACTGTATGGTCAGTAGAGAAGCAGCCAAAATCATGTCTGCTGCACTCAGAGGGTAAATGGAATCACAGATAGCAACACCCTCTGTGCCAGCATCATGCAACAGACACTCCTCCTATTAGGACCAGCAGTCCTCAGGTGACCTCCCACAACTGCACAGCTTGTGAAAAATTCACTAGGGGAGTTCACCAGACATCCCACCTACAAGCACAGGGCAGGAAGAGAGAACTTCAGATACTAAAAAACAAACAGAACTTTCTCTAGTTTTGATGGGACTTCTGTCCTGTTCTCAGCAGGTGAATGTCTCAGACACGTTTCTTTCTCCTTCAGTCTTTTTTCCTCACCATCCTCTCTTCACATACAGCTATAAAGCTCTGGATGGAACTATGCTTTTATTAGACACACACTGGCAAATGTATTTGGGCATCTATGCACCATGTATCACCTGAGTGTACAGAAATGACCCTTCCCCCTTCCATTATATTTCTTCTCAGCTGACTCTCCCTTAAGTACATCTAAAATATGGGTATTTACAGAAGCTTTCTCAGACAAGAAAACTGTTCAAGGCAAGTGGCTTGCTTTAGTATTTATTTATATCTCATGTTATATACTGGAACTTTTTCTTATTAGAAAATTTGTGTGCAAGCATTGCATAAAACCAGTAAGACAGTGTTCTGCTAGAAGCAGATTTTATATTCACCGTTTATAAAATAATCTCAGGAAAATAAATAGAGCTTTGAATTGCTGAGGGACTATTTCATGGCGCAACCGCGTCACTGTGTATTGGTATGTCACAAATGTCACCAGGAAAGTAGGCAGAAGAGGATAAAGACCTCTGAGACCTCCAGCACACATATGCAAAAAAACTATGGACATTGAGGCAAACAGAGCTTCTAGTAAGGCATCACTTTGCTTCCCTAATTTAAGGAATTTTTTTTAAATCATCTCTCAATCGACGAGGGAAGTGATAAGCTGATAAACACCTCCTTGACAAAAAAGCTAACCAACAGTTATATTTTACAAAACAAACAAACCCCACAAACAAAGAAAAAAACAGCTTTTAAAAAATTTAGTTCACTATATTGCTGGAAAATAAAGACACTATATTTTCCCAAATAAATTATCCGTAATTCAGCAGAACATCAGAAGTTACTAATTAAACTCATAAAGATAAATAGTGCCAAAGCCACATATGTCTTCACTTGCTCCAAGTAAGCTGTGCCTTCAACTTTATCAACCTAAATATACACAATTTATTCGTTTTCTCCTTTTAAATCAGCTGGTAAAAATACAAGCACAATTCTATTTGGTCAGATGCTCCATGGTGAAAATAAACATACTAAGTTTTAAATAAAATAATTCCAAATTAAATGAAAAAAACAGCCATAAAAGTAAGATTGAGGAGAAAATATACAACCTTGAGTTCAAAGCAAAGCATACTCCCTGATGAGAAGTGGAATGGAATAAGTGAAACGATGATGTTCAGGTACACACTGTCTCAGTTTTGCTGTGTTATAAAGAGTGTGTGTGTGTGCGCGTCCCCAGAATATTTCTGGTTTTGTTTTAAGCCTTCTTTGAAAAAAATTGCTGCTGTTTGTTTTTAAAACAATTTCATTTTAGTCTCAAATCCAATTATTCTATTTTCCCCATATTTTCAATACAGGTTTTTCACTGAAGAGCTGTTCTCACAAGACACTGAAGTTTCACAGGCTTTAGCAGCATTCATTTAAGGGTTGTTTTTGTTTTTTCCCTCTCTGTCAGTGTTCTCGCTTTGTAGTCATCACAGTAAAATGTTTACATGGAAACTGAACTAAGGTACTTCTAATTGCTGATGTACAAGCAAAATCCACTTTAAATGCTGTATTATTAGGGGACACTTATTTTGCCACCTGAAACTTTAAATAACTATTGCAGTTTACTACTGGACAATCCTACTTAAGAACAATTAAATAAATTAAACCATGTTAAGACCACATTTTTGAAAAAAGTAACCTTTAGTTAGAGCAATTACTCTGTGGGCATAACACAAAAGCACAAATGTCACATTTTCCATGAAATTTACTTTTGTATGAATCATCAATCCTGTTTTCTCCTGAACAAAACTAGCCAAATATGACAAAAAAGCCCCAAAGTTGTCTGCACTGGATGATCCAAGTAATTACATGTTACAGCAGAATGCATCTATGACAAAACTTTCAAAAATTTGAGGAAAAAGTTATTATAGCCCCTGGTTGAAATAGCTTTGGTATAGAACTGTAGCAGTACTTAGCTGATCTTGCTGTACTCCCCTGTAACAAATATGCACAGTTTCAAAGATTATTCTTCCTAGCACTGATCTACGCTCCTTCCCTGTGGAGTACAGATCAAACAAACACACTACACAAACATGCCCAAATACTGCAGGATAACATGAAAAAGGTGTAGACTTCTCATGCATTTTCTAAACGTTGCTTAGAATTTAATCTTCCCAAAACTCCTAATATATGCAAACTCGCCTTGCCCACGAGCCCCGCAAAGCTCCCGTCTTACATGGTATCTTTTGCTTAAGGCCTATTTGTTCAGCCTCAGGTCCTGATCCTGATTTCATCAGCTTCCACGACCACCTCACATGGGTAAATATTTGCAGAAATCAAGCCTTTCAATTTAAAGATACTTGAGGTAAGAAGCTGTCCTATTAATCCATACAGCACAGTGAAAATCTATGACACTGTACATAGTACTGGTACTGAGTAGCAACAGTCTGTATCTGCTGAATGAACGTATACTACCCACAGAATACTTGCAAGTCCAGAGAGGCACAATAGAGATGAGTTGAGATCTAAGCCTGTATTATTATCAAACATACACTTCAATCCTGTTCTCAGTATTTGAGGAAACACTGGCCTGAATCAATCAGTTGTACACCCTACATTATGTTTTCAGTCTCTGTGAACATAAGGTTTGCCTATGTTCCTAGATGCATGGTGCTAAATACTAAACTAAGTCCCTTAATCAGAGAACGAGAGTGGGCAGCCATAGTGTTGGCTCCTCCAGATACTCGTGTCCATGGCCTTCAGCTCAGAGTGCAGAGAACAGCGGTAAGGGTCAGCCCGCAGTTCACTTTGTACAGTCATTTCGTATAGTCGGTTACCTGGCCCATCAGTAAGCTGCTGAACCACGTTCCAGCTCTCATGGTCACAACACTGTAAGGTGTCTCAACTCTCCTAACAACTTTTTCTGCAAAAGCCAGTGTAGAGTTGTGTGTCAACAATCCACGCTTTTCATTAAAGTACTTACTTGATTGACCTAAAAATAAACATCATTTTCAAAGTACATTTATGCCAATTTTATTTACTACAGCTTCTTGTCATTGTAAACCAAGAAAGGAAGTACTCAAGAGTCCATAATTTAATTACTAAATCCCTTTATACATTCATAACCCTACATGAACATGAATTAAACAATACTAACAGGTTCTCACACCTCCTGGTATCCACAAAGCTCACCACAAATCTACCACTCTATTTATTCTATTGCTTTGATTGATAAGTATGCCCTGCATCGAGGTATTAAGTGGCACAGTTTGTATTGACTGATAATGTTACTATTTCCATTTACAGATGAGAAAAATGAGACAAAGAAAGCCTAACTGCTTGCTTGAAAAAAAAACATTCAGTGTCAAAGCCAGGAAGTTACAACCAATTCCTTACTTTCTATTCAGTAATTGCCTTTTCAGAACTATTCTTCGATGGTAATACTTCAAAAGAATGTTTATTCTATTTGATAACAGTATTTTCTTTAAATACGACTGACAATGTTCATTAAAAAGATGCTGACCTGTAAATGAAGGAAACTGCAAATATAAGAGCAAAGCCATATATGAAAATGAACATTTGTAAAGAGGAAGGGTTAGTGCAAACTGAACACATTTCCATACTGAGATGAGAACTAGCCGTATTTTTCCCTGATGAATGTAGTTTTGTGAACATCTTTTTCCACAAATGATTGAATATTTATTCATAAACTATATTTGCGACTTAAGAGAAGAAGCTGCATAGATTGGTTCCATTTATACAACATCATACAAGAGGTATTGCAATAATTTATATCATGCAAAGTTTAAGTCCCATTAGATTTTCCATATTATACTTGACTAAAGCTGAAGACCGTCCCAAGCAGCAATTCTGAAAGCTTTCTATTTGTTGTGTAAATAGCTATCTCCCTCACAGATCCTCTCCTCTAACTTCCCCCTTCTCAAAGCATTTATCCATAGGCCTAGTTCCATTTCCTTTATTGTTTTATTTTAAATTGGACATAGGAGGAAACATTGTTGGGCCATGGCCTAAATGGCTACAGTCTCAATCATTCTGCTGCCAGCATACAGGTCACCTTTCTCCAAGGTATATAAAAATACAGTCCAAGTTCAGCAGATACTGGTCATCCTAGTGTTTCCTCAATAAACCCATGTCACATCTCCTTTAAAATTCCAGTCAGTCTTGAATCACAGCCCCAGTTCATATCTAGAAATAATTTTCATCAAACCAGGAAGATGTACTGCTATCATCAGCAAGGGTCACAATGGATTTGCTACTGTAAGCAACGCTGTTCTCTCATTATTATTAGGAAAACCAAAAGAAAGCTTGAAATAACAGGAATATTGACTTTTAATTCAAGCATCTGTAGCCCCTCTGAATAACTGAGGTATAAGTTGGTAGAAAAACCTACAAAAAGTTTATAAGTAGTTACCTACATTTATTAACATTCTAAAACTAATATGATAGCAACGTTATTCCATTTTTTCACATTATAAGAGTATTAAAAAGATGTACACAATAGAAAAACAAACAAAAAAATACTTACAAATACACAAGAAAATCAGCCCCAGCTCCCAGAAATCACTGGTAAATTGCTTTTGAATTCATGAAACTGACCTGAAAACATAAAAGGAAAAAAAGTTGAAACAAAAGAAAGCCCAGAACTGATAAATTTGATTTCTTTATTATTAAAAAAGAAGTTATGATTAACTATGAACTAAACAATACATAACACTGTAACAAGACTTCTGTCACTATTTCAACCAAGTAATTTACACAGAATTTGTTTCCAGGAAGCAAATAGCAAGAGAAACAATTATTTCATTGTTCAGCATCTCCCACCATAGCAACCCAGTCCATTTTGGCTGCTACGGACCGCCATGAATGCACACATGCTTATCTTTTCACAGGGAGAAGGGCTCTAGGGAGGCTTTGGCTGCTTGGGGGTTTCTGTTGGGTGGGTTTTTGCTGGTTCTGTGTGGTTTGTTTTGCAGTGTTACAGAACATTCTTTTCTTTTAAGTGTTTCGTTAGCAGTATTTTCCAGCTTAACTGGTGTAAAATTATATTGTTTAGATGTAACTGGCACCCATGTAAGGCAAAATTCACAGAGAAAGACAGACTAACGATTTTGTTCTCCTATGGTCTAGGTCCCAGTCAGAAGCTTTGCCTAAGTACAATGCATTCACTATAAGGCATGATTAAATCCAACATTCTTTTTCCTGCATACCCCTCATTTCTAGTTGGAAAGGTAACAGATGCAACTCAAACCCACAGAGCTCGCCTTATAAAATTCTTTAACTAGCACAATGACTCACTTTATGCCTCTAAATATCCATGGTTTCCTCTCTCCAGAACCCCCATGCATTAGAAGGTAGTTCAGTAGTTTATTTTTATTGTTTGGTCTACATACAGCACATTTTTAGTTCTTAGGAAAACAAAGAAACTTTGTTGCACAGTCCTTGTTTTCTTTCCAAAATGTGAGGATGGATATGGGTAACATTAAACTGAAAATAGTAATGGAGCCTGGGCAACTAGTTTAGGTCAAAACCTTTTTGTTCTCTGGGAGCTATCTGATTAATTTGCAGTTCATAAAACAGTGGGTGTATGCTCAGTTTAAAAACATGTAACTATATTTAAGATGAAATCATCATTTTTGTTAGCCTCCAGTAATCTTTAAGAAACACCTTCCCACAACATTTCTGTAACCTAAAGTGCACCAGCCAGTACTGCACATTGCCTAGAGACAAGGAGAGAATACCAAACTTATCTTGATGTAGAATATCCTCCTTATTTCATACACCCACCCTGAAGTGCATATTATTCATTCCAACCAAGCCCTCCCCCATGCTGAAAGTACACATTTAATTGTCTTCTCTCCTGTAATACCAACAGAGAGTCAACAAATCTCATTTCCTATATCAATGCAGTGTTATTCTATATTTTAAAAGCAAGTCTGAATCTCATTATCAGCTGATTTATGCCATTAGTGCGCTTTGGAGCCACCAATTAAACAAGGACAGTGGTTCATAAGGTCACAGTTAATTAATCTGAAAGAGTAGAAATACACTTTAATGCACACCACCTCGTTTAGAGAATTTAGGAACAAAGCACCAAACCTTTATTCTGGGCAAGCAATTAGGGAGAAAGGTTAAATATACAAAATTTTAAATTTAGCTTTAGCACTCTGTTAATCTATCAGGAAAAAAGTTCAGTTTGGTAAAAAATCTTGCAGCACAATATGTATGTGGAGCCTTGATTGTTATTGCAAGAGGGCAGGTGAGGAAGAAGGCAGAACAGGGCTAACCATCCTGAGTAAATGAAGGCTTGTTGTTCTGGTAACACCTCAGAACTGGGAATTGGCTGCAGGCCTATCCATTATGTAGCTGGTCAGGGTGGAGAAAAAAAAAAACAAAACACCAAAATCCAACCCCAAACTGTCCAGTCTGTTCAAAATGGACTCATCTGAGCTAGACTGCTTTATTTAGTCCATCATATAAAACTTTTTCTTCAACCACGTTCCCTTAGGAAACTAAAAAAAATCCTGCAATAGTTCAGTAATAGCAGTAGTCCACTGCCACTAACAAGAGTATAAGTAGAACACTGAAAACAATCTGATCAGCCAGAAAGAGTTATTCACAGTGAAAATTCAAGTATGAGGTACCAGGGTATATATGAAAGAAAATTAGACCTGTTTCTTACTGTCTGGACTCTTTTTACCTTGCACAGCTTCTCGCTCAAACAGCTAACACACACAAAACAAAAGCAAATTTCATAACCTATTTGGATGAAGTAGTTGCTAACTAGTTTTTAATCTTTTACTCGTTTAGTCTTATAGCCTTGCATTGTCTGGAGTTGTTTAACCATCAGTTTAAGAGAAATCACCTGGAAAATCCCTATTTTCTTATCGATGTAGGGAACCCTCGGTCCATGAAACACTAACATCATAAAGGCCAATGAATGCAAAATTTCTACCACGTGTATCCTATATAAATCATATAACTGAATATTAATAGACCAAGTAGTAACACTATGCAGGTCAGTAGTTGTTCCATGCAGATTTTTATACCTGTCTCTTTTATCACTGTAAGACTCGAACCATGTTGTCAAAGGCAGATGGGAGGCAGCTCCCACTGATGTCAAGACGAAATGCCACCCTTTTGGAAGTGTGGCCCTTACTCTATTAGCTTAAACCATTTGCACTTTTACTTCAGATATCTTGAGCTGAACTCCAGGTGACTATGCAGGTGACTAGTTGTTGTTGCATCAACATATACAAGAACAAAGTTTTCTGTAAAGTATCCTGTTGACTTAATTGGTACAAGTCCCACCAGAAACTTCACTCAGATATTTTGCAGTTGAAATGCTCTCAAAACATTCTCAATACCTGCAATTTCTGCAGGTATTTCAGATGCTTTTTTGGAAAGTTACCGGCATCTTTATCGCAGACCAGCTCTCCCAGACCCCCCTACAAAAGGGGAAAAATAAAGCTGTAAGAGCAACTTAAACTCTGATTTCAGGTACCTTTGCTGAAAGATGTTTCATCCTGAAATCAGCACGTAGCATGAACCAAACAGAAAAGGTTATGTTTTCTTTCTGCTGACTTTCTGTACTATCACTCTTAAAATGACCAAACTTTTGACAGCAGAGAAAAAACACAGTGTAAAGACCTAAATCTGAGTACCAGTGACTCCAGCTCTCTGGCACTAATCAGCATTTCACCCTACAAGCCAAAGTATGGCTGCAAGGCAGGAGAACTAAGGCAAAAGCAGATGCAATATAGCAGATCTATACTTCTGTGACGCTTGACGTTAAAAACACCCAAAGGTACCACACCATGGACTCTCAAGTCCTGGAAAGCAGAATAAAAAACCCAAACACCACAAACTGCCAACACCATGTAAACAAAAAACTGCAAGGGCAGGGATTTACAAAAGGACCTAACTGTCGAGGTTCATTATTTCCTTGTCTCCTTGTTTTCCCTGGTTCTTTCCTTCAAAATTCTGTTTTAGAAAACCATTTAAAGGTTACATTTGAAATGAAAAGGTTTGCTCAAAAGCACATTAGAGCAATTTCCATGGTTTTTAGTCTTTATTGGTCTGGGGTTGTTTTTTTCAAACAGGAATAGGTGTCCTAACATCAGGTAGCACAAGACAAGATCAAGGTCATTTCTGCAAACACCAAAAACATCACAGGCCTGGCTTAAGAGAAGTGTTCATAAAGTTAACCACCTCTCATTGACTAAACAATAATGTACAGTCTTCCAACTATGTCACAAAAATCTTTCAAAATAACCCACTTTTCAAAAAGCTGAACTTTCCCTTGTCTTGCAAACACATACTAACAACAAGATATCGCTCGTCATAGAGCAGATTACGTACTTCACTAAATGACTGTAGGATCCCGTATGTCCCGAGTGTTGCCAACAAAAGAAAATTCCATAACTAGCCAAATGTCACTTATAAAATAGTCCTTTTTTTTGCCCAAACATTGTTAGCTCTAATAATTCCAAGAAATTTTAGTTTTCAGACTTCACCACTTTTAGAAAGCAAAAAACAATTAAATTACTCATTTTATAAACTCTTTAATTAGAATATTCTGACTCTTCTGTGCTAGAGCCTCTACAGGTAGCCTGCATTTTCTGTGCACAGGGAGCAAGAAGGAAGCTTGCAAGTAAAAAATGGAAGCAGTTATTTAGTAAAAAGCATGGCATCATGTTATATCATTTGAGAATGGAGCCTATCATTGTGGGCTGCTGGTACTAAAATATGTACCATTCAACAACTGTTAAAAAACTTTTTTCAGAAATATAGCATGATGTGAAATGAGAAAAAAGGAATAATACAGAAATGAAGATATACATTTAGGTCCTGAAACACATAACGAGTTCACACGCTGAAATGTGCAAAATTTCACAATTAAAACAACGTTAAAGACCTGTAAGCCCCCAGCCAGTCAGAAAAATGAAGGAGGCAGCAGCCCGATTGTGATGAGATGCTTCGAGATGGATTTCTAAAAAATCTTACTTAATTCAGGTAATGATGATTCAACCAAATCATCTTCTTACACACAGAAAACTTTTCATACATCACGATTTTGAAACAGAAAAGTAAACACACTAATTAACCACTCTAGACAAGATTTTCTACAAAAGAGATGGGGAAATGCTGTTATCTTCCCTTTATGCCTCTTCTCTTCCATGGCCTGAGATTGTATGAAGAAACAAGACTTGTTGGCTTGATTCTTCAACTGTTTACTCTCCGTGCTTCCATGCATTAGCAAAAAACCAAACCAAATAAACAAAAAACCCCATCCAAACCTAAACAACCACAATGTTGTCTCCCTAATGCTTTTCATTTTAGAATAGTCCCTCCGCAAGGATCCTTATTTAATTTCTATACTCTGTGGATTGCAGGCAAATGATCTATGAAAGGAGGAGTCAGAGTACACCGCCTGTGACACAAGCGGTCGTTGGAAACACTTGTTGCACCGCAGCGAGGGAAGAACACCACCAGGGTGCATGCAGTGTAAAAACTGGTCTCCAAAGCTGTGTACTCGATCACTGCCTGTACTCGATCACCTGATTTTCTGCTCAACCTTCAGCAAAAGAATTTCTTTATGCTTCTTAGTTTCTTATTTACAAAAAGCAGTTACTATTTCTTCCTTCCGTTAACAGCAATGCCTTACAATTTTACATACCAGAAGCTGTGATGTCGTTATTACAAAAACGAAGCTCAAAAAAATACCTAAAATAGGACACATCTCCGCAGAGTTTTGCAGGGAGATGTGAGCTCACTCTGCCCACACTTGGAGATGACTGGCCACAAACCCACTCTAATCCAGTTTAGCTATGGTTAGCACTTACGTAAACTACATGACTTCCAGTTTAGAGGAAGCTCACATCTGCCTACAAAAAGCATGTTGACATGCACATACAATAGATGGTGTTTCTGTAAACTGCCTCTTAAAAAAAGGAACCCCATAAGCGTCGCCACTTTGCCAAACCCCACAGCATGGTTCACTAGGCAGTCGTTCCCTGTCTCTCCCAAAAGGGGATCGCTAAGCAGTGGCACATTATCTGGCAGCAGTATATTATATAACTGACTATAAGAGCTCCTCATCATCTCTTCTGTGAAGTCATATGCATTTGCAAAATTGCATTATGTCTTCAACAGGCAGCTCGTAAAGGTTTCTCTGCTGTGTGCCTGCATATCTGTAAAGCATCCAATCGCTACAGGACCTGAGCACAGAATACAAAATTAAGGTCCTTTGGCCGTATCGCTTCATAGCACAGCATCAGGCTGGGACTAAAAAGGATTCTGATGAAAAATAAAAGTACTGAACATGTCCAACTACTAATTTAAATGTATTATTATACCTGCCACT
>VWZY01002772.1:934794-977073 GCA_013399075.1 Chloroceryle aenea | reverse complement strand
AAAACTACTCTTGAAAACACACAAAAATGTCTAATTCACTGTACAGATGAAAGAAATACCCAAATATGTCTTTCATACAAAAGGAAGGGGGCTAGCATTCCAGATCTGATAAGCCCTATACTCATACTTTCAAGCAGATAAGAACCACAAGATACATACCACACTGCTTGGAAGGCTGAAGGGAGAGGAGGAACTCCAGCTATAACTCATGAGTTAGAGATAGCAAAAGTCTCCTCAGTGGCCTGGGGTAGGCTGGTAAGATCTGCTGGCTCCCTGCTCCCACATCAAGAGACTCAGATTTCCCAGCAGCTTCTGCACCAGCCCACTGCCACTCATGTGATGTAGCTATGACACGAAAACCCCTTCTGAACTTCTTGTGAGCTACAGGCCATTGTAATAGCCACGGGCTGGGTCATTTCTAATCAATATGACTGAATTAAAGAAAACAGAGGAAGCTTTCAAAATGGGTATGGATCCATGTGCTTTAGGCACTACGAGGCAAACTAAGCCCAGAATGAAAAGTTACAGCATTACAAGCCCCGAGAAGTTTGACTGGTGTTCCAAATACCAGAAAACCTTCCAATATACAGTACTCTTAGAAGGATATATCAAATGCAGAGAAAGTTTTACAGCAAATACAAACCGAACTTGTAAAGTTACCTCCTACACCTAGAGAAGCAGTGGTGTGCAGAGGACGTGGCTTGGAGAGGACACCTGCAGTCACTCTTCAGAGACATCTGTCCCACAGCCATGGAAATCAGCCACACAGAGACCAGCATGGCAGCTCTCACATTCACCTGTGTTATAACATTAGGCTAGTTTTTTTCTTTTCTCTCTGTGCCTCAGCTGTACTTTCTCAGTTTGGAATAATAACTTTTTAGTCTCTTCCTATATGTGTACAAGGACTTGCAACCATAGCAGGGTCTCAGGGTGCTACTGTAATACAATATCACAAGGGTTCTCTGGATACAACTTCAACACAAAATAATGACAAAAATATTCATTATTTACAAAGTAATTATATAATATTACCATTATGTAATAAATACATTACGCAAGAACACACACACCAGGAGCTAATTATTAGCCTAGTACACTGAAGTATTTTTTTGTCTTTTGAATGCATAACATGTGTCAGGTTTCCTGCTCTTCCATATTCAGACCCATGTTTAAAGTCATTTTACTGAAGAATTGGTTTGCTATGTTAAAAAGGGGGTATGTTCTTTCAGCTCAGTCATATTACCAAAAAAGAGTATAAAACATTATTCAAACTGTAATTTAGCATGCAGTTGAGTCTCTTCAATGAGCTTCATGAGCACTGGATTGAACTAAACTGAAATTCAGTTACACAACACAATTGAATTGCATTGATTTGCAATTCAAATCAACTATCTATATTTACAGGTATATATTCATTTTATCCCATTTTTTTTTATATTACCTATTTGTATTTTTGTATTTTATCTACAATTGCTGACCTCCTCTGAGTGATTAAACAGTCTTTTAGGAAAGAAAAATAAAAATACATTCCATGCCTGTATTTTTCTTGCTAGAGAAATCATCAAGAATTACATCGAGTTGGGAACAGTTAAATGACATGGGAGGCTTTGAGTCATTGTACATCACTGCTCAAAGTCTGAGGCTGTTGCACACAGACCACAGAAAGGGTTTAGGACACATCTTCCTGACTTAAACACCTACTAAATGGTACTTGGGCTACATTTACCAGACGCAAAGCCCCTGGTACAATTTTTGGTAGTGTAACACCTACACATGCATAGGCAAGGCTTGGAATAGAAGAAGAAACCTCTTAAACAGGAAACTAAAGCCCTCAAGCAGAGAGATATTTAAGGAGGAGGGGGGAGGATGTGTTAATTGTGAAAGCCCAGTTTTACCATCATTTCCAAGAGCTAGAAAGTTAGCTGGAATGTCTAGCTGACATTTTAACCATCTCGACATTAATACTAGTGCATGGGAACACATTGCCATATTTAAAATTCCCATAAATAAACCATAGAGCATGGTGTATTGGATTAAAAACTTCCCTGAAAACTGGAAATTCAACCTGTCACAACTACACCGCACTTGCACAAAAAAAAAGAAATAAAAATGCAACAATGTACACTTCAGAATTGAATGTAAGCAGGTTATGAACCAAATGGCCAGAAGCTACATCAGCTGTACACAAACTCACATTTTTTTCCTGACAAATCTATTTTGTAATATTACAATATAATATAAGTGTGCCTGCATTGGAAAATACCATCTTACTGAAGCTCACAATTTAAAAGCTAGTTAAGTAGGACATAAAAATGAATTAGAAGTCCTTAAGAATGTCTGCCTTCGGGCCTACTTCCCTGGATTCCCTGAGGGACAAAACCTTCTTACTAGGTGTCTTGGCAGATTTTTCCCCCAAGCCCCTGAAACATAGTAATTATAGCTTAAGTCTTTTTTTTTTTTTTAAATAAGACCTCACATACTAACTTCCCCTCTCAGCTCCAGTTTTTGAAATTCATTTCTCCTGACACTATAGCCAGAGAAAAGGAGGTCTAGGTGCTCTCATTTTAATTTCACATTGGAAGATTCATAAGTCAATAAAACATCTTTCTTCAAGGATCTCTTTGGTGTTAGAATCCCACCTTACATATGTGTTCTCTGTCTGAAAATGGTTCCTCCAGTATGTGGCACGGAGTGCTACCAGCAAGGGTATAGCTTTGCATTCTGCCCATAGGACCATTCATTTGTGATTACCTACAATAATCAGTCCTGAAGATAATTCTCACCTGCTGGACAAATAAATCCTATGAAAATTACAAACGTTACCTCACCAAGCCCTCAAAATAAAACCCTCTCAGCCTCCCTTCAGTCTCTCCTAAAGCATGACTACTTCATTAGTTAAAAAGCAAGTAAAACAAAAAATGTGTTTAGCTAAGGAAAAGAATACATCTTGAAAGAGAAATTTGCCTTTAATGGTAAAGCTATCATTTGGTAGGAATTCAATCTTTGGAGCCTTAACCAGGTGAAGTCCTAGTTTCTTCTGGTTTTCAACTATCACAGTCTGGTCAAAATCTTGTTTGCAACATTTTGTTTTGAACAACATTTATTCTTGTTGCCTATCATCTGAAGATTTTTATTTCCTATTTTTTTCTGCAAAATATTCACCTCTGCAAGATATTTTTAAACCAGAACTGAAATATGTTCACCATAGCTAGAAATCTTTGCAGGCAATACTGCATCAATTACATGATAGACAGCCCCTTACTCCAATATATGTTAAACCAGTTCACAGGCACTAACAGTCGAGCAGGTTAAAAAGCTAGAGCACTACTTTCTATCAGTCCATAAAGATCAGTACTGTGTATAAAGATCAGATATTACTAAACTGTTGATCTTGGAGTCAGAGGTGCCCTGCACTTTAGGACAGACTGTCCTAAACTACAAATATAAAGGCAGAATTTGGGGGAAGGGTTCTGTTATTCACGTGCTGAAAACGATTCCTAGCCTCTTCAGGTAGTGATATAAACCCTCTCTCCAGGCATTGACTAGCACTGCTCCCCATCTAAGAGCCTCAGGCTATCTGCACCTGCCCTCAGCATGACACTGACAGGCAGCAATGAAAAGCTGACAGCTAGAGGGGTGGCTACTAGCTGGTTTGCATACGATATTTCACAAATGGAAATGGAATACTGAGCTTAAAAAATAAAAAAACACACTCAAAAAGTTGGCATTACTCTGGATAGCAAACCTGAAAGTTTTGTGAAATTAACTCATCAGCCTGACATGTCTCATTAGAAGATCTTATCACTGGTTTAACTAAACAAAAGAAAATTAAGGAGGAAAGAAAAATATACAAGAATAACTTCTATTTCTTTAAAAAGAAAGTTCTTTAGGAAATGCTTTGAATATGTTTCTCTCTTGTGCTATATGAAGCATCTGTTGCTGTGGAATTTTAGGGTGGTGTTTTTTTCCAACACCAGAGCGAATGTCACAGCAACATCCATCAGAAATCATTAAGAGTACAAGTTATAACTACTCCCTAGGAACTATAAAGTATGTAGGCTCTTTATTTTTTTATTTTATTTTAATTTTCCTCTATTTTACTTTAACTAGACATACTTTGCTTCTTTGAGCTAGAAATTTCTCTCCCATTTACAATTTTGACTGGTTTATTGCTAGCTATTCCTTGCACTCAGATAACTTAATCAGATCCTTTCCAGCTAAGGGCCTTACAGGGGAACTGCAGGATGCAGCTATGTTCAAGATCCCCTTCTTCTCAGTCCTGTGTAAATTGCCATGAAGGGTCTGAAGAGTATACAGTTCTAAGATGACATTTGTTTTGAAAACCTCACCAGACACACTATTGGGTGTAAATTAATATAGTCCCTCAAAGAAACATATCAGACCCTAGGGACTCCCCTGAATTCACAGGAAGGCATGGCTATTTTTGGAATGCAGGGTCAAAACCCGTCTGTACTTGATTTGTTGCAGAATGACAACAGTTCTAGTGTATCTGGGATTTTGCTCTTTATTGTCACCCCAATGAGGTAATGAATCTCAGAAGTTTTCAGAAATAAGTTAAATTATCAATGCCTGATAATTCACTGCAAAGTCAGGCACTACTGTTATTAATCACCACAAGAGTATATTGTGCACCTATATAATGTTTCCAGATTCAATTTGAAGTACCTCACAAGAAAATAAATATTTAAAGTTACTGCAGTTGGGTATTTTCCTCTGTACACGGTGCCATCATAAAGTCTGGAATTTTCAAAGCATAATTTGAGGATCTAAAAGGGAGATCAAGCAATAGACATTTCCAATATTGACACCCTGCACTGGGGTGGTGTGTGCAACTAAGCAACACCTTAATACAAGTCACCTCCTTGAAAATCAGGAAATAAGATTCTATTCCATAAGACCAGAGACAGCAGAATCCAAGTCTAAGCCATGTAGAGCTTTGCAAATATCAGCAAAATACTATTAAAACATTTTAAAAGTTATAAAAATATGCACTGCTCTTAGCAGGCTGAGGAATCCTCTCTGTAAGCATGCTGACTCTGATTTTAAGATTAACCAATCATAAGTTTGCTTAAGTGTATGTACAAAAATTAAGAGATAATTATAAAAAAAAAAATTTACCAAATGGCTCAATGCCAACAAGAGAGTCTCCCATCAATCATATATGATACTCTTCTTGATATCTCTCCCTACCTGGAGAAGCAGCTGTGCTCTACAGCAAGTCCCAACAATCTTTAAAACCTGGCTCCTGCAGCCACAATAAGAGGGTCTGAAAACAACCTCTTAGGCCCTGCTGATTTTGTTCACTGTTATATGGCAACATAAAATTCAAACTTCACAGCATTTCATAGTTGCACCAGTTCAATCCTACAGAAGCCAAAGACCTTGCATGATGTAAGTGATGGCTATACTTGGCCTCACTATCTCAGCCATGCCTCATCCAAGATGTATTTCAATGAGCTGATCCTATAACCACACTACAGTCAATAGGGAAACTTTGAGTGACAGTAACAGCTAGAGTTTCAGACAACAGTAATACTGTCCTTGTGTGAAAACTGGAAGCAAATGCTAACTTCCCTAGGTTCTCTAACATCTAACATGATTTAGCAAACAAATATAAAAGCAAGGAAAAAAATCATATGCAGAACACTTCCTTCATATACGTGCAAAATCCTCTTTGATTACAGCACACAAATTACTGCTATGCTGTTAATAGGGCTCACTGGAAGGTATGAAAATTAAAAGTCAAAATTTAACATTGCAGAAGCAAATCAATCAACATTTCAGATTTGTATGGACTTACTTTATAACTCTTGCCAAGTTGCTTGATTTCATAGAGTGTGCTGTATGAGGTGCTATTTAATTTTTCAGTTTCTCTGTTTTCTAAATGTGGCCTGTCCAAATTCCTGATATGGCAAAAATCTTCTAAAAGAACAGATCACTCTTGAGCCATCTCAGACTAGATGTGGTAAATAAATATCAGCGTTATACACCTGAACCCAAAATGCAGGATATATTCATATTGCAGGAGAATTATACTTTAACAGCACACTGTAAAAACTGAGCATGCTGGGAAAATATCAAGCTACTTAAACAAAATCAGTATTGTGCATAATATAGTTTTTCCACTTTGTAAACATAATTTGGCACCCTTTCTATTAGGACCAAATATCTTGAGTTTCAGATACCCCTATAGAGAAGCTAAGTGGGTTTTAGTCAGCTACATGCAAAGAAATATACAGGTCTTTCTTTGCTGTGTCTGAAAATAACTTGTCCACTCTGATTAAAAGTACGCTGCTAGGGAGGTTGGTAAGTAAGCCCTTGGAGTTTGCCATCCATTAAGACTTGGTGGTCCCACCCAAAGCAGTTCATCATCAGAACCATCTGGTGTTCTTTCTGCACAATTACCAAAATACAGAACATATTTTGACTTGGCACTTGCATTTGGTAGACACTTTAGTCATTTTATAAGCAACAAAACAGCATCATGCCAAGTACGGCCTCAAAAGGAAATTTCAACACACCAGAATCTGACTTCTATCCTAGGAAATCCTCCCAGGATAGGAAGAAAGCAAGCACATCTTCACCTTCAACTAATGTACTCACCTTCACACACAAGATACCTCTTAACCATTTTCATTACTCTGCTTCCTCTATATGGTGATGCTTCAGAGCATTATCTAACAGATTACAGGTAAGGTGAATTCCCTCTAGTTTTGAGACTTGTTTTTTTGTAAGGTGTCTGGCTCTGAAACCAAACTAATGATCCAGCAGAAATTAAACTATTAGAAGCAAAAAGGTCCAAAGCCATTTTACAATAATACTTTAAAAACAATATCAAGAATATTTTGCACCAGACTCTTCCACCATCTTTTTTTCAGTACCTGCACATACAGTAATAATAGAAGCACAGGTGGGAAGTCTGAAAAACAAAGGGAGGTGACAGGAATATGGACTACTCTTGAATGATAGTAGAGTTCTTTTTGGCTTTTAGTTTTCAAGGTCTATATAGAAGAAAACATGATGAGAACAGACACACTATTAGTCTGGTTGGTGTCAAAAGGGGTCAACTGCCCTGAAATTAGTGAAGATACATGAAAATAAACAAACAAACAACAACAACAACAAAACAGGCAAATATTTTTGAAAACAGCACATTGTAGAAAATATCTCCCAAATGACAACTGCAAGTTCCACAGCAAACAAGCTGCTACTGCACTCCATATGGTGTAGAAACCTTTAAAGTACCACAATGATACACAAACTAGAATACATAGTCATGTTTTGATTTGAAAGCCTACCAGGACATGGGTTTGCACCCATTACAATTTTAATACATAAAAATTGGACTGATAGAGTGAAAGAATAACAAATTAGATAATTGTAGACATGGAGAACTGAACAAAATTCTGCCAAAAATATTATGAAGAAAGTTATATAAGAATCCTGGATGGAAATTAAACAAGCTATTATTACAAGTAACTTTGCAAGGTTAGTGCTTCAACAAAACAACATTCTGAAGTAACAAGTCTAATGAAACCATAATGTAAGATGCAAAGAAAGACAGATAAAATATGTAACCACACAAAAATATATCTGCATAATAGTAAAAGGCAATGGAACTAATGCAAGTGAGAAATTAGAAACAGTCAATCTGGTGAAGAGCTCTATGGGAGCATATAGCAATGTAAGGAATCACAGTCGTGTTCATCCTTACTAGACAAGGGGTCAGCCAGATACTGGGTAATCTATGAGCAAGTAAATAAACACAGAGTGTCATTTGCATTGGGTGACACTCCAGAGTATGTATCTCCTTCGTTGGCAAAACCAAACTGCATATTACATCCTTATTTCTATACAGGATCTCAGGGCAGATTTCCTAACATCAGAGATTTTAAAAGCTAACACGGTTTATTTCAATCCCACAGATTTTTTCTCCCTTTTTATTTTATCATGACTAACAACATTATAACAAGCAGCAAATTCTTACCAAGTCATATTCTCATTTTTTTTGAGATCACCATTACTTTCTTAAACCTCCACTAAGAAAAGAAGTATTTATTTGCAGGAAGGTTAACCTGCCACCTTTGAAAAGCATTGAGGCATCTCTGTTATTTCAACTCCTGTCATCACAGCAACAGGTAACAACCAACAGTGTGATGATAATACACCATCCCCAAAAGGAACAATCAAATCAAAATGCATAACAATTGAGAGAGAAATAATTAAACTTACACCTTAGAATCTTGAGCAACTGCTATAACAAAAACTTTCACAGGGAAAGATGTTGGCATTTTCAAGCCAGTGGAATTAGTATTTTGGTTTAAATTTCACAGCATCTAGAAAAGGCCAAACACAATGGAGTAGGTTCACTGATGTGTCACTTCAGTTTTATTATGACTTAACTTCACAGAAACACCACAGTCTCATTTGCTGAGACAAAATAGTTAGGTCTAAAGTCTACATTAAAAGAGAGGCATCCTAACATCTCCATCTCAAAAAAAAAATCCATATGATAGGCCCTTGCTTTACCTTTTCTAATAAAACTAACAGTTACCATTTATAAATAAGTGATACATGCTGGCATATTCTTGATGCAAACTCTCTACAGGCAATGACATGAAACAGTAGCAGACCTAAATTCCTCCAGCACATTAAGACTCAGTTGCCAGCTCTAAAGAGCAGACAGTTTTTGCTAAGCATATGAGCTAGTCCTGAGCCCAGCACATGGATTTTTCTACAGTTGTGCTCCAGTGAGAGTGAGAAGCTGGTGGATATAAGCAGAGCAAGTTCAATTGCCCGTCCCTATTCTTACGTACCTAAAGGGGAACAGGACCCCGCAGAGGTTTCCCACATCCCCCCCATGCACAAATACATGCATTGCTGTGTGTTTTGGCCTTCACGACTGTGAATCAGAAACCAGGATCAGCTGAGAAATAGAAACATAATTTTCTTGTTACGCCTTGCTATATTTATATATCTTGTAATGTTATTCTTGTCACATCCTAAAAGTGACATCTTGTCACTTTGTTTTCCCCCCCCAGGACGAATTCTGCCTTCAGCTGCAAACTAGGAGTTCCCACAGAAGCCACGGTGGTTGCACACTGGTCTACCAGGAAAAACAACTCACAGTTAAAGTTAATCATATCCTATATATTAACATACTTTTATAGTAATATAATACACACAGTTTATGTTGCAATTTAAGAATTAAAAACTAATCACATGTAAAATTAGGCCATTCAAGAAATAACTGTCAAGCAAGTTGGAATTAGAGCTGTATATGCACCATTCGATGCTTGTGCTTGCATCAGTGAACTGGAAAAGCTCGGTAAGCCAGCAAGGCTTAGGTACGGAAGCTGACACTCCAGAAGTGTCCACAATCCCCTCTGCTTTAATCAATTAAAACAATCCTGCCATTTAATGGCAAGGAACAGGGAATGAACAAAGAGGAAAAAAAAAAGGAAGGACAGGATAAGGAAATAAATCCTTAAGAGTATAGCCCAGAAGGATAATTGTTTTTCAGGGTCTGGTCAAAAATCCTTCTGTTTAATTTTGAACGTATCGGAAGCTTCTCCTTGTCTAATAATTAACTGTAATACAAAATTGTATGACAGAAGATAACACCTTTTCTAAAACGCTAACACAAAGAAGCTGAAGTCTTCCAATAAAAAAATATATTTATCCTATTATAATGTGGGTTTCTCAACTTCCTGTACACTTTAGTAGGAAGCACTTCCATCACTGTCTGGTTGCAAAATGCCTGTATTAAAATAAATATGCTCTTTCTTCACTGAACTCAGTGTGGATATTTTCCTGGAATTTGGAACTGCAAGTCAGTCACATGCAAAATTAATCTAGAATGTCATTAATGGATCCATATATGATCAGGTTGCAGCCAGACATATTAGTCTTAGCAAAATATTGTGTCACTTATGTTGTGGCATCAGCAGTCTTTAGCTGATTTTTCTAGCTACTTGGCTGCGCATAAGAATGAATATAAAAGCTGAACTGTCATGTATGACTGACCAACTGGTCTGGGGGTATTATTTTAGTTAACAGACTATGTAACTTCAAATTATAAACCATGTTTATAGACATATACTTACATTCACAGCTCGCTAAATACACATGAAATACTCCTGAATTGAGATAGATTCAAGAAAAATAACATTGTTCACACTTCAACTTTAAAAATTCTGAGGAATCCTAAGGGAATCTATAAGCTTAGAGAGTTAATTTTCTCTCTTTTTATGAGCAGAAATCATGTCACATCAAAATATTTTTGGCCAGACTACTGCATTCAAAACTGCCCTTTGATTTTTGGATACTGTTTTTAATACAGAACAAAAATGACAGGATGAACAGAACTCTGTTCCTGTGGAAAGGTGGAAGACGATTCAGAGAAGCAGGGATACAGAGAATCATGAATATGCAAAAGAAAAAGACAGCCAAGTCTTTCAAGGAAAAGGAAGCTGAAATGAGGATATACACAACTGTACCAAACTGCAGCAGGTATTTAAAAGTTATGTAAAGTAAATCTGCTCTTAAAGCAGCTACTAATTTTCTAATACTCCATCTTGAGATGACCCTCGTTTTCCTAAGGATGGTGCCAAAAATTGATTCTTTGTTCTCAAATTTAACACAAAAGCAGACACAATTAATTCTGCATTGAAAATGTTGACATTTCATATCTTATGAACTGCTGGAAATATACTGGACAAATTCCTTGTCCTTGCAAGCTAACTAATAGGTAGAAGGAACCATCAACCAATAGTAAATTAATTGAAGTATGCAATTTTAGCATAGCTTTAAAGAGATAAGTATATAGCCTCCTATAAAGAGAGAGACAGAGGAAAAAATTATATAACTGACACCAAAGAAAACAGCTGGGTTATTTAAGAGTCTGAAGAAATAGCAACAGTAGCATATTTGGCCTGTTTCAGGCCCTTAGCAAAGGTTTTCACCCTCTAAAAAATATTAATGGAAATTCACAAATTCAGGCAGACATAACATATATGATATATATCTTTTCACACATGCAGATATATGGAATATGATACCTAAATATCTGTTTAATTACAGAAGAGAGAGCATAGAGAATTTAACAAATCAGAGAAACTGGAATCTTACTGAAAGACCCTGTTCTTACTGGAAATCTGGACTAGCCAGCTGCTGCTGCATAAATGTATTAGCTGCTTTTGAATGCTACACACTTTGATATGATCTGGAGGAGTAACAGGGTTGGTAGGGCTACAGACTTGATTAGAAGCCATTATTGAGTACCTGCAGCTTTGGCAGGTAGCAAAGCCATACAAGTTCTGTATGGGCTGCAAGACACAGTTGAGACATACCACAGCACATCAGCCAATTCTGTTCTTGCCATAAATGCCATGGAAATTCATTTACACAATTCCTGGCAAGCCTGCTCTTATTTGAAAAGCAAATCTGTACCAGCATTGCTGCTGGGGAGAGTGAGAACATGTGCAGGTGAAGAATTAGACTCTCCATCCTTAAATGCACTTGATTAGACTTGCACAAGTGACACGCCTGGATGAACTACTCACTAAACCCGAGCAGCTCAGACAGCAAGTCAATAGCCTCAGCTGTAGGCAAAAGGAGAGGAGAAGCAGCCCCACATGTGGAAGATGTGTCAGAACTCTAAGCTAATACTGTCACAAGGTAGCCCAGGCTTTGTCCAATCTTACCTATATCTGTATTACAACTGTTTAAATTGCAAAGACATCTGAAAGGCCCTTATTTAACACAGCACATTGTGAGTACTCAAAGAAACAGAAAAAAAAAATAGTATTTTCACAGTAGAAGAAAAACAATATATGGCCAGATGATGGGTCAATTCAAAACACTGATCCCTACTCTTTCCATGCAAATAATCTGAAAGATTAAATTGCTGATAGTGCTCAAATACAGCAGTGCTTTATTTTCAGATCAAAAGCATGTGAGATTTCTCCACCGTAAAAACTGCAAGTAGATCACTTGTGAATTATGAAGGTCCTCCCTTTTTAAACAAATTTGGAAAATGTAATCATCCTTCACAGGTGAGATATTCTGTTTATTCTGTGGAGAATCATTTCAGTCTAAATTAAACTCTTCAAATGGTTTTGATGATTGCTGCAATAAGGACACAACAGGGAAAAGATCTGGGAAGAGAATAACACATGTTAGATGAATGGCTGACAGAAATATTTCTAGTATATGAAATACATCAGGTTTTTTAAAGCAAATATCAGTATTATTTTTTCAAAGCACAGAAACTAATGCTGCTTATCTAAAAACTAATGCTAAGTGAAAATGCCAATCTGCACTCTCCTCTTTTATTATCTACAGTAAGTACTGAGTACTTTGAAGATAAATAAAAGATATAGGTCATTTCAGCATTAAAACCAGTGGTACAAAGACACCCTCTAGATACCAGACTGTTAGAAAAGTCCACCCATTCATCATTTAAAAATGAGGCTTTTTTGGGTGTCCAGACCTTGAATAACCAAACACAGTGAAAATGCCTTGTCTGTTAAAAATTTAAGACCTGTCACAGGCTGCTTGGAATCTAAGCAACGTAGAATCTTAACAGGACTTTGGTAATGCAAGTAATGACAAACATAGAAAGAGCTTAAAAGCACAATACAAATCTCCACAATTCTCTTTCTTCCAACCCTAACCTCAAAACTCACAGACAGAAAGAACGTAACCCAAGAGAGGCCCATCAAAAACTTGTGGAAAGGATCGTTTCATATGTTCTCCTCTTCCAAGCTGCCTCTAAATTCATACTTGTTTAACAGTGTGATTAAGAACACAACTGCCAGCAATCATGGGGAATTCTAACATGAAGTCACAGAACTACATCATTACTGAAAAACAGGTGCAAGATGTCCTACTACAGATTTGGGGGGTTGTAGTATGATATGCTTGCCAGTTCATGACTTAAATTATCTCAACAACAAATATTTTTTAAGAGAAATCTCAAAAGAATGACCAGGAATATTGAAATCTAGGTGACTTAAAGCTCCAGGCTGTATCATTTGCACTATTGAGCCTCCTCTCTAATGAATAAGTCTCACAGAGACCAAAGCATTCTTGCTAGGGTAGTTGAAACGGGCACACTGAGAAGGATCAGATACAGATACACAGGGTTTCTGCATGGCAATGCTCAGCCTGGCCCCGAAAGCTTTGCTGGGTTTACAGACAAGCTTTGAGGTTTACTGCACAGTGCAGTCCTCCCCATCCTCTTCATTACAGTAGGATAATGGGGAACACAAGGTATGAGCCCACTGGCAGACCCAAAGCAGAAAAGCTGAACTGTAGCTTAGGGTTACACCCTAAGGCAAGAGAAGGAACTGAGGAAAAGGACCTGGGACCTTGCTCTTGCCAGTGGGTCAGTTTGCAACATGGAGCTTTGGGAAGATAAGAGGTCCAACCTACATAAGGTTCATAGGTCTAAAGTTACCATTGTACATAATTAGGCAATAAGAAGCTTATTATGTGACTGATTGAGTACCTCATAATCAAGGGCTTGTTCCAAAGCCTGTTTAAATCAACAGGAATCTTTCTATTGACTTCAAAGGGGCTTTTGATCAAGCCCTGACTACTTAGTGGGATACCTCTCTCTCCGTGTCATAACTTAGCAGTTGCCATCAGGAGGCACTGAAACTGACAGTCTCGTGGCTTAAGCACAGAGGTGCTGGCGAGAGGACACTTTCATTGGAGGACGTTTGACCCCATTCTGTAACTTGAGACAACTGCTGATCTTCAGTAGCTGGGACATTCAATCGGCCAAGAAAAGAAAAAATCATTGACATGACTCAAGAGAAGTACTGAGAGACCTCTTGTGTTAACAGGGTCTAATTTTTGCTGATGAACATACAACATCATAGACTACTGGCACAGCATACAGAATGTGTGCATACATTTTTTAATCCAAATAAAAGAAATGGAAGAATGACAAAGTTCCATCTAGTACATATAATAAATTTATTATGTATTATTTCTATAGTTCCCTGACTATTAGGCAGTATCACATAATAATCATTTATACAGCTGCATATTTCTGCATACATATTAATTCTGAAAATGCATACTGTGTGGCCACACTGTAACTTGTCACTGACAGATATGGTGGAAATACCCCTTATTTCATGGATCATTGATCCAATGTGTAAATCCTTCTTAGCTTGCAAGCCATTGACCAGATAAACCATTAGGGCTCCAAAGGGAAAGAGCCTTTCTGGTCTGTCAAGCAAATTCAGCAGTAGCACATGTACTTCAAATCCACATGCAAAAACCTCTTGGAAATCAGGGTCCTGAGCCTGTAAATCCTTATGCCCGTAACCTTTAAGTCATCCTGATACATGTCTAATACATTTATCAAGCACCCCTAGAAAAACAACATTGCACTATTCACGTTAAATTTTTGTTTCCAGAATCAAGATTTAAATAATGACAAGAAATAATTAAACCTTTTAAGACTTCTGACTCAAAATAAATAAATACAATGTACTATATGAAATGGGGGGAAGTAACTTTTAAATTAATAAGTGGGAAAACCTGCATCTATATATACTGACTTTATAAAATTTGGGTACTCTCCTAACTTTCAAAACAGCTAATTGGACTTTCCCACAATCTTTGATACTATTCAAAATCAGATTTTAAGCCAATTCTGCAAATTTACAGCTATGATTCAGCAGCTGAATGCCCTTGAAAACATATCTTCTAGTAATACAGACAATGCTCTTCTAATAATATTTTGCCTTTTAAGCATTTTGTCAGATAACCTATATTTTCCTTAATTCCAGATCTGAGGCAAAAACAAATTCAAACTACAGAACACGAATGTCATTTTCTGTAGTGCTGGCACACTGTTATTTTCCAGATCACCCTAACATGAGGTAACTATTATCGATTGTGAAAGCACAACAGGTGGGTCACATGAAAGGTCACATTAGTTTTGTTCACGGGGCCAAACAGAAGGTTTTCATTATACATAATAAAAACAGAAGCAAGTAATAAAATATATCATTGCAATATCTCTCCATTCATATGCAATAACCTCATACATTAGATCCTACCATTTCAAAACACTGCTGTTGGCTCCAACAGCACGATTATTTTTGCGGTCGCTACTTATAAAAATAATATTATAAATCATAGTTTGACTTGCAAATTTCCACACTGTTCTTTTCAACTGCTTTTTGAAATGTATTTCTGGACAAACCTCCTCAAAGCATAAGTTCACTTAGAAATATTAAGCACTTTAAATGGTCAATAAGGTGTCAAAGATTTTCAGTAATTCCTGTCATTAGTGTAATAGCAAATCATGGTACCTAGAAGAAGTTAGGTACCTTGTTCAAATCCCGACAGTAAATTGAGTAGAGTCATAGCTTGGACATGGTGAGAAAAAGTCAAAACATATTAGATCCTTTCACAACAGTCTTCGGGGCAAAGTGGTTGACCAGCTCCACTCTGCTTGCAACGCACACAAAGATAGACATACACACACGTACCTGTGCTCTCATCGGTGCACCAGCACGGACAGCAAAGGTCTATAATCTAAAGTAAATATAACATATGCTTGCATCTACAGAAATAATATTCTATTTTTGTCACTTAGATTTCTCATATGTATATCAAAACAAATTGAAGATGGTCTTCATTTAAAAGGACATCCGTCACTTTTAACAGCTGTTTCAGAGAAAATGGCTAACAATTTCTGTTTCTTTCCAGATGAAAACATTTTTAAACTTAAATATTACTTTATTGATTTCTAAATGATGCCTGAATGTTTCTAGGCTAAATGATAATCAGTAAATTGGCTTTTCTGTTCATCTTTTTCTAGCTAGACATTCTCCAATGCTTTCTTTTGCTGCTATGCATCCCCATCTCAAGATGAACATACTGGATATTGCACTGAATTGAGACCAAAAAGTATAAAATAAATTTGCATTTGCCTAAAACATTATTTCCCAAAATAACATGGGTTACAGGCATCAGTAGTGACAGTCCAGTGCCTTGCCGTTGATACGGCATCAACAGAGAGGGCCTGCTCTTGAAAGCAGTAACTCCTTATCAGAAAGCAACAGGTGCTATTGAAACAGCAATGTATGGGACAATGTACAGCTATCTGTGAATGCAAAATGCCCCTGTCTAGAGGGACTTTTCAGTCTAGTTCCAAAAAAATGAGCTCCTTATCAGTCTGTCACCTAACCGTGGAAAGCTCATCTTGGGGCATGTTGTGACTGCAGAATGACTTGCATTCTTGCAGCAAGGCAGCCGCAGCAGATGCAGGGCCTCACTCCCCAGGGCCCCCCATTCCTGCAAGTTTTAGGACAATGTGTTTCTTTTAGAGCCTCACCTGCTGGCATTTCTGACAGGCTTCCTTAACAGGTTTAAAAATCTTTCTCACTATTTGAAAACACTAAGCTGCAACATCACACTTTTTCACACCTTACTCCTTCTCCCTCACAGCTTGATGTGGTAATATTAAAAATCTCAAACCATAAATCAGTAAGTATATTTCCATGTTGGGTGAGGCAAGGGTGCTGAGGATCTCGAGCATTTTTAGTGAGGAAAAGTGTCTCCTCAGTTACAGCATACCTGATACAGACACACACACTGTGTGGTATTCTCCAGTTTAGAGGGTATACCAAAAATCTTTATCTAGAAAGTGCTAAAGCAAAAGTAGTGACAGATAAATAATTTACACATGAAAAAAAGCATCCTGAAAGCACAGTTTGACCAAACGGAATGCGTTTTATTCTCTTTCTGCTTAAGCTAAAGATTCCAAGGAGTTCCTGGAATCTTTCCAATCAAACAGATATTCAAATTTGTATTTCACTTGTTGCTTACATTTCTATGCACACTGTGAAAACAGTTTTCAGAAAGAAATACAATTTAAAAAAAATATAAAAGTCTAATTGTCTCTGTGAACTTTAGAATAAATCAGTACTTTTGGACAAATTCTCTAAAACCACAGTGATAATGTGGCAAAAAGGCTTTTTGTCTCTCAGGAAAGGATGAAGATAATGAACCTTATCTAAAACATGGTATACAGCTGACATTTTGTAAAGAAAGCCTACTGTAAAAAATAAAAACATTGGAGAAAAATGTTTAATGTCAATAACATGATTTATATGATTTACAAAAGGTCAGTCATTTCTGGACAATCTTTTGAAAGTTTTATAATATTTACAATGCAGCTATTTCTCTATCTGTCGTGGTATTGGTACACTAATTTGGATAGCTGGTTTTCTGAGTGCTCCTATCAAAGCATTATCTATGTTACAGTTACAATGGGGGACCTAGGTACAAATAATATGTATGGTCCCATTTGCACTACAGACTGTGCCTCTACAAATCTATGAATAATCAGATTTGGTTGAAGTGTAGGAAGAATTAGAGATAATGCTATGGAAAGACTGGCACCTATGATAGCTGCTCCTAAATATAAATTGCAAAATATAAATTGCAAAGCAGTTGAAACAGAAACACCTAAAGCAAGACTCCTAAATTCCTGTTGTAGCCACCAAGTCAAAGACAGCCTGATTCTGAGAGGTGTTTGGCAAACACTTCTTCCTCCCTGATTCTAAGGGCACACACCTTACAGGAGCCAGCCACATCCACTCTGAAGTGTGTCAGTGTCAATTGGAATGCTAACTTTAGACATTCCTACTCATCATCCTGGCATTCATAGGATCATTTCAGTAAGGCTTCCCTAACCAGCATTTGCAGAATATCATTGATTTTTCCCCGAAGACTTTTCCTGATCAACACACATCATGGCAGACTCATTTCTGCTATCTGTCCCAACTTTCCCTGGTTTCATACAGGAGTTTACACACCCCCGGCACTTAGCATGTTTCCAGTCTGACACTAACTGGCTTTTCTAGCTCAACTTTGAAACAAGCTGTTGTCTAGCTACAAACCTAGGATTTCCACCAGTACCACGCGCATGCGTGTGCCCACTCACGCACACATTTTAATGTATATTTCCTGTGTACCCATTTCTAGGGAGTAAGATCAACTCCCTCCGAAACTACATGAAAACAGATGACAGACACCTGCTGCATTCAGTCCTTCTGTACTACAGAAGACACAGACTGAAGTGCTTTTGTACTGTTACTATTTGTCAGTCCCACATCACCCTGAGAGCTACAGGCATGAATAGCTAGTTTCATAAATAAATGTTATTTTTCATCTAACAAAGGAACTGGCAGTTTGGACTAAAATTTCAAAAAGGTCATGAAAGTTTGGAAGAAAGCCAATACATTCTGCATTCAAAAACTGCAAAGCCCATCTCACAAACCTATCCTCCTCCCTCGCACTTAAGTGTTGTTCTTAGGTCTCAATAACATTGTGTCAATAACAAGGAAAGTATAAAGTATATGCTAACACAACAACTTTATCTGTCTGGAAGAGCCATCTATGAACAATGAGACCAAATCAGAGGCTTAGGCTTTTGGATTCTACTCGTATGATTAACACGTAGTGTCTACAACCTTGACAGCATTCATATACTATTAATTAATTCCACTAATTCAGGTAGCATATGCATTGACTTGAGGAAATTTTAGACTTTGGTCAGTATAGGAAATTATACTACATCCTGTGGATGATGAAAAAAAAGGAAGGAAAAACCTTTGTACCTACCGAATTGAGCTGTTGTGATCTCAAATCAGTTGTTCTGCACGTACGGATATAATGACAGGAAAAAAAGTAATTATAATTAGGTGTCTATTTTGATTTTTCTCTTCATAGTATCCGTAGTGAATGTCATTTGATTTTAACAAACTATAAAGTCATTTCAGGCAGACACTGTGTATCTTTGCAGTTACCGGTCTACTCAGAGTCTCTATTTTAACAAAATTTTCATATGCAAGCATTTAAACATTTTTAAAGCTTAGAAAAACCCCACTTAAACAGTATGGTGATAATCCACAAAGCCAAACTGGAAAAATTACTGATCTGAGCAGTGCATTTAACAACTGCTTTTGAGGGATGGAAATAGAGAAAAATCTCTCAAAAGAAAAAAAAACCACAACGACACAACAAAACCAAAACCAACCACAACACAACCCTCACTACAGTTGAGTCATGACCCATTATTTGACTTTAATGGGTCTCCATAATGTGCCTAAGGGCCTGGAACTTATATGGAGGACATTCATGAGGATCAAGTCCTTCACATTCATCAGACATCTTTGTTGAAATTAAATTTCTATGACTAAGATCCCAGTTTGCTACTCTCACTTGCCTGGAAATTTTCACTAACATCAACTTCAGTGGCAGCAATAAAGCTACACTCACACTTTACCATTACCAAGAAATTGAAAAATTTTTCTCAGGGAATATTCACACCACATGACTTCAGATATCTAGCATAAATGTCTAGATGAGGAGCTAGGGCTTTCCACGGGTCTAGACTTCCCCAGAATCGTAAGAACAACACAAACAGGAGACACCCTCTATTCACTGTGTGAAAGAGGCTGAAGCTGGATAAACTGCACATACTACAGAGAGAAATTTTTCATTTGTGAGACAAATTTGTGAGGAGAAAAGACATCCCAGGTTAAATAAATGGAATATTTCTATAAAAAGAAAACCCAGAATACATGCACAGAGTTCAGGACGTGTCTAAGAATTACACTTTGAGAGAAGTTAGCCTTGGAAGTTTTAGTAAGTTTTAAAGGTAGACTCTCATCATAGGATGTTCAGATTATTACCACTAGAGAAATAAATCAGGTAAAGGAAATTAATTCAATACTGATGAAACAGATTGTGATAATAAATCAATCAACCTAAGGAATGTTTTCACAGAGATAGCAGTAAAAGTCCAAATACTCCATGGAACTCAAACTATACCAAATGTGATAAGGAAAAGATATTTTGGAACTGCAATTATAAAGAAATACTTATATTAATAGCCATAGAATATTTTAATAACTTCCATTTGTTATTGTAGGACAAATGGAAAATAAAATGTTTCTTTAACAATAGTGTTGCAATAGTATGCAGAGTATCAAAGTGGTACTCTATCTTATCGCCACTACCAACTACTTCAAATCTTGTATGCATAAAAAATGCATTTGTAATCTGTACCAGCCTTTCTGCTAGCTATGTCAAGAAGTTAAACTAAGTTTCCAAGCTAGTTAGCTCCAAAGTGAGAACTGGAGCTTCTTCAGTTGCCCAAATCACATTCAACACTTCTGTGACTCTGTATTCTTCGCAAGACCACAAAACTGGAGCATAGTAGCCTGGGTTATCTGCAATTAATCCTTCTTTACACAGATCTGAAAATTAAAAACAAGATGACAGCACTACCCTCAAATCAAGGCCAACTGTCAATAGCACTATTTTGTAAGTGGTCACTGTTCATACTAAACTGTTTGTGAAACACAGCTTTAGAAGTTGCACAGTTCATTAAAAAAAAAATTATAATATGGCAAGATGTAAACTTATTTCCTATTTCCCTACTCTGTTTGCTCAAGTTAAAGAATTTGGCGTTTTTTGTCTCTGTACCCTATCACAGTCTATCCTTAAAATACATAAAGTCAGATGGTTTCCTAATCCATGAGAGACTTCCAGGACAGTAATATTGTATCTTAGAGTGCTGAAGTTACATTGATTGAAAAGTAAAAGTATTTCCTGCCTAGTTTTACTTCCCACCCCATCTTCAATCTGATATCATCTTCATTTATTTTTCCACACTTAACTGCTATGCCTCAGTTTCTTTTACAGTTTCCAAGAAGCACAAGCATCAAATGAGCTTTTAAAACTACTCTGAAGACTCAGACTCAAAATCTTAGCAACTGAATGTCCACTGTCTTTTGACCTCACAGCAAGTAAGCTTCTACCTTATGTTTCCTGAATGACCAAATCTTTTTATGTTAGAAATACTGAGCAGAAAATTATGACCACCCTTTTTAAGTTTGCACCTTGTAATGCCCTCTTTACCAAAGACACATTATCTGGCCAGTGCATTTTCGTCTCCATTTGTCTGGCCTAATCTAACAAGAGAACAAAGCTGGCATAGTAAGTGTCTTTTTGCTCTCCCTGACTGGATGCTTCCTAACCAAGTCTAAGAGGAAAAACAGACTAATCCTAACCTACTTTTCTCTACTACTTTTGCACATGGACACCAATTAAAATATTGGATCCATGAGTTAAATAGGAGGTCTCTCATTCAACATTAATGACAACTCCCCACCACACATTGACTAAAAGTTAAAATGCATCTGTTTAAAATAACAAAATTAGTTTTTCAGTACCAGAACGCATGTTAATTGTAGGAAAATGAACAATACTGAAATTGTTTGAAGATGAAATTAAATTTAATGAAATTCACAAACAAACCCCTTTTAGAAAGTAACAACAGTTTTTTGAACATTAAAGAGAAGCTCATTATATCAAGACAAGTCCAATGTAAAAGACAACCTGACTTCAATCACTGCATATCTGCATGTTAATGAACTTGCTGTGTGCAGCAGGGACTGAACAGGGTAAGTAATGGGAAGAGTGTCTTAAAGCATACAGTACACTTGAAAAAAAAAAAAGCCACCTTTAATCAATGAAACACCTTTTCCTTCGTACCTTAATAGCAACTGAAATGATTTCAAACGTAACACAAAGGGAAGATGATACTTAGTAAAGGTTTCTTTAAGACATAACATTTCTTGCACATTCTTTCAGCATTCACATGCTGTCAGCATCACTGTGGCAAAGACTTTCAAGTTTCAGCAGACAGATACCGCCTAGTACAAAGTCTTTGTCATAATAATTTCATTGCAGCCCCCTGATCAAACATCTAGACAAATCTGAGACTGAAAAGTGAGAGCTAACCAGTGACCTTTGATTAGAACCACAAGCACCAGTTTTAATAAAATGCCTCATTCATTGCCTTTCACTGCCAACAAGGAAGGTGTGTTTGAGCCTGAAAAATGTAGTCAATATACCATTTACACCCATATAATGATTCCTATTATTCACAGTTAGAATTTGTGACTGTAGCAAGTGAAACACAGACATCTTAAAATAGCTAAATGAAAACACACTGACAACATTCTACCTTTAAAATATATTCAGAAGCCTGCCTCTGCCTTTCTGGTGCTTGCTGCTGGCTTTCATGTCTTGCTGATCGTATTGTAATAGGTTTGGCTTTTTTCCCCCCACAAACTTCCATTTGCACAATGTTTGGTCTGTTACTATTCCTCAAAATCTATGACTGTTGGCAAAGTCCAGTTTTAAGGGGCCTTTAAACTTGTACTTCACTGAAGTAACAGTGCCCCATTCAAATATACATTTATAACGCTGCCTTTTTGTATATTGTGCTTTAATATTTACACACTAAATTCTGAAAACTGAACTCATTTCTAGAGTTAATATCCTATCAAGCTTTGAGAGAAGGCTGTAAAAAGACATTCCAAACTTCAGCAGTTGTTCAACACACATTTTTGTTTCAAAATATCCAAGTTGCTTGTCTCTAATCCAGGAGTTCAAGGAAATACAATTAAAATCCATTTCACATATTTGTGCTTTAGCATATCAGGCAAGAGGACAGAAAGGGGGTCTTATCACTTTATTTCCCACTTGAAAAGCAAAAGTCTTAAGCAGGGTAATAAATATTCAAATGACTTTGCACCACTGAGCTACCATATCAAGCTAATGATCTGTAGTCTGGAGCTCTATAAAAAGAGAGCTTACTGCCTGCCGTCACCTAGAGGTGTTGCTGTAAACACTGTGGGGGGATATTCTCCTCTCAGTGTGTGTGCACGTAACTACACTTAATGTTGTTTTCAAGACAGAATATATTGCTGAGTCGTAAACCAGAAAGACAGGATGAAACAAATGCAGAAATACACAAGGACAAAATGAATAAAAAGAAAGTTTCTGGAGATTTAACTTCTTTCTTCACTGTGCTCTGAAGGAGTGGGTTTGCATTTCAGGCCTCACTTGCATAGCAACAGATAAGAGAGATAGAGATGTTCAGTCACACATATGGTGGGAGCTCATGGCTAGTTAACTAAGAGCGAGCTGGGTGAACTCCACAGCCTGCCAGAGCCTGCTGCAATCTTGCATTCACTCTAACAGAACTACTGATGCTATCGAGTGGTATGGCCCATTGCATAAGAAGAGAGCAGTCCCTTTCATGCAGGAAGAAAACAAGAACAAATGACAGATTTGTTATCAACAGTCTGCATCCTTGCTAGAGCACAGATCAAGCAGACATATGCTCCATCAAAAGCCATGAAGAAAAGGCAGCTCCAAGTATACAAAGAACTATTTCTAACTGCATATGCAATGGTATAAAATGTCTTGTCATTAGTACAAAATACTTCATAAGAAGAAGAAATAGAGATGGTCTGCAGTTAAATCTTAGGCCTGGAAACGAGCCATATCTTCCAAGTTTGAGTTCCAGAGGGGACCCAATCCATCCTGAAACCTTCCTGCCTCAGTTTCCCAACTGGAAAGGTGAGAATAAACACACTTGCCTACAGTATTTCTCTCTTAATTAAAGAGTGTACTAGTATCTTGTCCATTTAGAAACTCCAATGTCCCATGTCATCTCTCCAGAAACATAAAAGACAAGTAGCAGTCATGCATGTTCTCTCTTACCTACCATCACTTTCTAACCTGCAAGAGAGTTTAGGAACAGTTAGGTAGGTGATTGAGAGGAAAGGATAGACTAGAAGATAGCTGCATGGAAAAGGCACATCGAATCAAAAGTAAATTTTCTCCAAGGTTCACATTTACTTTCTTCTGAGTCTTACTCTTACAAAAGCACCAACCTTCTTCTAAACCTGAAGGACCATGCCTATCATAAGAAACCCTCAGGTACCTCTCACCAAAGCCAACAGGTTTTTAAACGACAAGTAGCCTGGAAATCAGTACCAAGGGAGGGTGAAGCAATTTGTCTCTCTCCCAACACAGTAACACAAGCCAGGCTTTTTGTGTCACTGTTTTTTGTTCTTATAGATTGCATAGCAATCCCTGCTGGCCCAAAGATGGCTGATGGTGCCTTCTTAGCTAATGTATATAGCAAGCAGTGCCTTGACAATTCTTTGGGCTTTTAAATCGGTTGGAAGGGGCAAAATTCTGTCCAACTATTAAAAAAAAATGTATTATCAGATATCAACTTCTGACCTATCCTAATGCCCTCAGGGCTGAACTACTCAAGTTTACTCAGCAGCCATTCAACATGTAAGACCTGGGCCCACCACAATTTCTCCCATACCAGTATACAGCTAATCTTGTTCAGCCTCGGTTCTGGAAGGTGGTGGACATAGGCTTTTGCAACTTCCTTACAGGACCTGCCTAAAGTATCTCTGGTGTGTCTGACACAAAAAAAAAATGGGAACCCTTATATGGTCATTCTCCATTGACTTTTCATTTCTAGCAGATGGGTCTGAAACACAACTGTCAGAAAGAAGAGAGTCCTGAATCTCTGAATGCAAGTAAGATGTTCAATAAGAATGAGAAACTAAGACAGCTAAGACTTCTGTAACATCTGAATGGCCAACATGGCCATTCCAATAGGAAAAGGGAAAAAAAACCCTTGCTATGTTACATCTGAAGAAGAGAAATATCTCCCTGTTATCATTTTAATTGTAATTTGTAATGTTTGCTCATATTCCAGAGGACACCTTCTGAACCGTCCATGCACACAAGTCCATCTGACACACAACATACATGCAAACACTTTACAACTACAGAATCAGGCTCACAGAAGTTGATACTGTTTACCCAAAGCCTAAATGACCCCTGAAAATGCAATACAGGTTCAACATCCTGATTCATTATGTATTTACCAAAGCAAAGCTGAATGTCTGAGAGAAGAAACTTTATCACCTTCTGATGCTTTCACAATTGTGTTTGTACTTTTTAAACACCCAAAAAGGGACAAAGACAACTTCTCTGAAATATTTTAAGTACTGTGGAGTCTAACAAAAGCCAGAAAAATCTCAAGCTATGTATCCGAAGCTGCCAAAGGACACTGCCTGTGTGCATACACACCGTGCCTTTAATGACTTGGTGCTGCTCATTTCCTTTCTGTAACACAAAAAGCTACTGAAAGACTAATCTATTGGAAGGTTAGATTTCCTTCTTTTTGTTACATGGGGTCCACGCAATCACAGAGTTTAACATATTTTATATTTAGAACAGAATGTCTGTTATTTCCTCTAGATAAATAAAAAATTGATTCATGTACATTTACATGCTAGACAATTTTTCAACTTTTCACTTGCAGACAATGAAATATAATTGCTGCTGCAATACAATGTAACACTACTGTTTGTTTCTTTCCTGGAGCTGCCTGGCCTTTATAAGAACATTGCCACCAAACCAGACTGTTAAGCATTAGCCCCAAGTCAGGTGGTAACATGATCTATTTAGTGGCACACTTATCAAGTCAGTTCTACTGCTGTTTATTTAAATAGAAATTGAAATATTAGCTGTTCAACAAACTCCAGGCATTCTGTGCAGAAAATTAAGGACTCTAGACCTTGCTATAATGAATGAATTTTTGACAAGTGCTCCCTAAACAGTTTCCTATTCTGAAGTACAGTAACATCTCTAATAGTCAAGAAAAAACAAACAACTACTCCCCCCCGCAAAAAAAAAAAAAAACAAAAAAAAAACCAAAACCAAACCACAAACCACACAACCAACAAGCAAACATAAGAAAGCTGCAGGAAGAACACACAGCCAGGTTGGGTGCAGTGAAGCTACACTCGTAAGCATCATCACCTCAATGTAACAAAGTCCTTAGACTCTGATTATGGGGTAAATGAAAGGATACTCTGTTCAAAATATTAAAATAGTCAAATGGAGTCCTGACAGTACATACTGTCTGCTAAAAATTTGTTCAGAAACAGTTTTACGTCATAACTCAGTGGAAGAAAGGAAATCTACCTACAACCTCATACTCTCAAGGGCATTAGAACTATTGATCAACAAAAACTTTGAATACAGGAGCTAACCAGATTGTCATCTACCTACATAATCACTTCAGAAATTCTCTGCGAGACCCAGCTCTACTGCCCACATTTTTCTTTCTTTATGTATACATTCAGATGCTGTGATTTGAGATTATAGAGCTAGAGGATAATTTTGTATTCCACTGTTGCCACCTGTCAGTGAGTGTTTCCTAAGGGTAGTGCCACTGTTCCCAGAGCTTCACACATCAGTATAAAGGGTTGAGTTTTCATCCTAAACTAGCTGCCTCTAAATGTTCAGTCACAAAGACTGTGATTTGCTGGTAGGTGTGTTGCAGTGCAGGAAAACCAAAGTAGTAGTCAACCAATGTTATCTAAATAAACTGAAATCATTATGCCTGGTCAAAGCTACCATGCAGCTAGTTTTGGTCAACTGGCATAGCACATACAGCATACTCTACAGCAATATCAACGTCAGAATGGACCCTGCAAGCTTTTAGTGAACAGAACAGCCCAAAAATAAAGAAATTACCTGTTTCCCCGAGCAAGAACCTCAGAATCATACCTCTTATTCATGGCTATATTAATAAATATATATAATAAGAAATATAAAGCCCACTACAAAGCGAGAGGTACATTCCTTGTGCAATTTTTCTCATACCTGAAAGTAATTATTAAATATATAGCACAAATTATGCTGGTGCCTTGTTTATGACTAGACAGTATTGTTCAACTTCTTAGTTTGGGGTTTGGTTGGGGTTTTTTCTTGCAAAGTATTACTCTATTGTACACATTTTCATTTTAAATAGATGATTCACTTGGTAGATACTAAATGGAACAAATGCCTTAGTAACGTAATCAAAAATATGCAGGCATGTGTTTCCAAAATTAATTTTGATATTTCCTGTCACTAAACTTGCCTCATCAGAGCATAATAGTAATTTTATAGTTGTAGCAATGCTGATTTCACCACATAAGAATCTACAGGAACATTTCAGTTGCACATGTTCAAGAATTATTTTTTTTGTCCTGAAGAGCTACACAGCCAGTTAGTTTCAAATTCCTACCATCTTCCCTTTAAGTCACACAGAACCCAGATTCAGAACTTTCGAAGAACAGATGAAATTGCAACCTAGACAGAGTTACAGTTTCTCTCTCCCAGAAAGATGCAGAAAACTCTATTATGCATTTGCTTGCCTTTTAAATTGCTTTCTTGCTATTTAAAAAGTGTACCTTGAACCTTTTAAGTAGTTAGGCAAACAGTAAAAAAAATTAATTTGGGTTATGACAATTGTTATTCGAGGTTTAACTTATATATGTGCTTCAGGGGCTATACTGAACATGTATTTTATAAAAGTCCTTTTCCTCCTGCCTCACACAACTTTTTTCAGAAAATTAGCAGTTGCACAAAAATGTTAACATATGGCAGTATTTTTGGAACCTCTGTACAAATTAAAGGCAATAAAAATTGCCTTGGACAAGAAAGGACAAATAGGCCAAACCAAATAATTATTCTTGCAGCTTTCTTTAACCACTAACTCCATTTTATATGCAGTTTCTGATCTCTCATATTAAATCTGATCATATATATTTAATTCCATTCTTAAAAATTTCAGTAGACAACTTCAGTGCTAACCTACAACTGCCCTGTCAGAAAATCTTTGATGTCACAGCATAATAGCTCCTGAAAGAACAGCACTAATACTTAATGTAACATGAAACCAGGGCCCTGCAGTGGGGCTGTCTGCTGTCAGGAACAAACAGTTTCACTGCTGTTCCCCAGAAGTGACAAGATTGAGAACTAACAGGGCAGCACCTCCTCAGTGCTACAGGAGATCTGTGCACCAGGGTCACTGGAAATCCAATTTCATCATTTTAAATATATCACCATTACTAAAAAAACCTAAATAAAAATGCCCAGCCTTGCAGCCATAGTTCATCTGAGTTGTTCTCTTCATCTGTTGTAAATACAACTGTTCTGATGTGAAGATGAATTACTCCTGTGAGGCAAATAAAACAGGAATCTGTGTTTCATGTGGAATTTCTTGAAATTTTATGCTTGTAAACAAAGATACTTGTGTTGCCTGATGCATCCTAAATTCTTTTCCAGAATTTATTATTTTGCTTGCTATGGCCTTTGGATCTTCTCTGTTTTGAGTTGAAATTTTAAGATTAAAATTACTGCTAGATGGCCTTCAGCATAAGATACTTTTCTGCGTTGCTAGCACAGGTGATCACAGGCCTGCCTGTGAGATTATTGTTGGATTTTAACTAATGAAAACCATGGCATCTGACAGAAAGCATTGGAAAAATCAGATTCTAAAATCTTACGTGGCCCCCGTTCTGAATGGTGCTGAACGTCACTTACTCGGTGCCCCTTTCAATGGAACTCAAGGGTCTCGTGGGAGGTGCAGGCTCCTGACAGAATCAGGCCCTATAGGGCTCTTCTTTGCACTCTGGATTTTTACCTCTTTCAAAGCATTTTTGAGATTTGTATGTAACATTGCTTTAGGTCAGAACATATTATTATACATGAGAGTATCAAGCCTCCATGGAAATCAGCTCCATTGCTGGATTTATTTTCTCTCTTGGAAAGCTGACTAGTCTATTTTATAAACTAGCAATAGCTGTATTTTTAAAGTTTATAAAACCTGGCCTCTGGCTAACTTGTAAACATAGGATATATTATCCTTTTGTTTGTAAAGCTTAATCCTACAACTGTCAAGCTGAATAAACCTTTAGAATAATAGTAAAAATACAAAACAAAACAGTCATCATTAACAGAAAATTGAACTCAGATTGAGATAAAAACATCAGTGGCACAGTTTTTGATGTATTTGGTAGTAGACATAGAAATGTGAACCATTTTATCATTCCAACTTCTCAAAAGCATTCTTGGACCAGCTAATTTTAAAAGTCATGAAGTGATAAATGTTTTTAAAAGTATCTATGCTTCACCAGTCTCCTTCAATGAAACTCTGGAAGTTGGCAAANAAAAAAAAAAAAAAAGATGGTAGCGTTTTCATCACATAGGACCTTACTGACACTGAACTGGAAATGAGACTACTCTTGTGGATTCAGAGCACATATCCAGACAGCAGCATTAAAATCTATCCACTCATATATTTGCAACTCTTAGCATTTATTCCCAGAACATGCTTGAATCGATACCCAAAGTACAAACACTGAGTTTGAGACATTTTTTGCACCTCGTAGTCTTAAATAGGTTACGCAAGAGGAAAGGAGGGTACTGTGTGTAAAGTGACATGTTTGTAATCACAGTCTGCGGCAGCATCAAAACAATAGGGAGTGCCAAGTTCTCCTACCTCCCCATTCAGTGCCCTGAGTACTGGCACCCACTGCTCCCTTAGCTACATGAGAGGCATGTATTGTTCCTCCTCTTATGAATGCAACTAGAACTTACTGTCCCTTCACTTAGACTTTACATGGTTTGAGGTGTGGTTTCAACTAACTCCCTTTGCCACAGTGACATTACTTTTGAAGCATTCAGTCATTTACTTCACCTCAGCCGAGAGGCAGGAAAGAAGAGCTAAATGTAAGATTTCTTCTGTCCCTCCAGCTAGACGTGCAACAACATGCCTGTCTACGCTCTAATCGAGGCTATATATACACTTTACCTCAGATATTTTAAAGATGAGGTATAAAAGAAAGACAAACAGTCAAGATTTAAGTTAGCACTTAACTGTACCCCTCTTCCATCTTGGTGGGAGCAAGCAAAACCTCTTCAGAGACAATGAAACTCTCTTTCCTCAGATTTGAAAAGGCCAAGGCTTGTTCCTGCTGAGGAGAAACTGCATCCATTTCCTTTGCCCAAGTGATCTAGGATTTTCCCAGGTTTCTTTTTTTTAGTTTTGTTTTTTTTTTTTTTTAATTTGGTTTGTTCAGTTGAGCCTTTATGATGCTTGCTCATTAATTTAGAGATAAAATTGGACAAATATATAGGTTGAAATTTAAAAAAATAATTGGAAACAATCATACAATAACAGAAAATATTCTCTGGCTTCTGCAATTCTAACACCATTGAGTTAGTGCCAAGATTATGCTTCTAAGCAGAGCAGGTGAGAGAAGAAGAAAACAATTAGAACCATTACCTTACGTGGCCAAGACATTTTGAGTCAAGACCAAATATCTGACAGAAATGCCTAGAGATCTCAGTTTAGATAAAGCCCACTGCTAATTATTGCCTGAAGAACACTCTTTCAGAATGAGAAAAAAAACTGTTAGAAAGCAGAGAGAACTTGGAAACAGGAAAAAAAAAAGTTGTTATAAACAAATATAACATCATCAGAACTTGATATACTAATTGTAGGCAGACATTATTAATTTCTGCAGATTAAACAACACAGTTCTAAGCAAGGGGAGAAATAAAATCTGGGTTGAACACTGGTCTCTTGATTAAAAATCTTAGCAATTTCATATTAAACATAAGTTGATTATAAAGAACATATTTATTTAGCATCAGTAATTATGTAAAATGAACCATTCCCTCTAGATATTTTCCACAGCCTTCTAGACAAAACAAGCCCCAGAAGTTTTTAATCCTGACCATGCTGTGGGTTGACCATTAAACAAAGGAACAGGTCAGTAAGGAACTTCATAAACAAAAAAAATATATAAACCATCACTAGTGAATAAGGATTCAGTCCTCCAATGTGCTAAGCACACTGGCTCCAATCCAATAAAGTACTTAACTACATGTTGAATTTTGAGCACATACATAGTCTCATTCCCACTGAGATTATTCACAGGCTTTAAAACTCAGCATGTGCTTATATAGTCTGTTGAACTAGGACCGGAGCACTGGGTATCTTCCAGGACTTGAACCCTGAGTGTTATCAGCTGGACCTGAAAGAGCTCAAGCAAATGAGTTTTCTACCTGCCGTAGTCAATAACTATGAACTTTATTCTGAAGATAGGAACCATTCAGAGATTATGAGTTCAGACTACCCTTCTTTCACAACAAGTAGAAGAATGAGGGCTCAGCCACTCCTGCGGTCCACTGAACCATTTACTTTTAGTTAGGGTGTCAGGGAAAAAAAAAAAAAATCATCTCCCTTGGGCCTAGAAAAAGGACCAAAGCTCATCAGCTGCTCTGGCTGAGACAAAAGCACGTGCTGCTGAGTTCAGTTGCAAGAATCATCATTGCCTGAATTATTTGGAATAAATGTCAGCTACACGATTCATCATTGCTATTTATTTTAATAAAAAAAATGTGATAAGAGGCAAACTGCTCTTCACACATCTGATCATATTCATTATAGCACCCACACCAGAGAACAGGCAGCCTGTGGCTGTCAATGACTCCTGGCAAATGAGAATCTCTTACTTAGTGATTGCCTTTACCACAGCTCTGGAATTCACTACAAGGAGACTGAGGCCCGAGTGTGACCTATGAAAACTGGTGTGACACCAAGCGTGCTTTCAGACAAGGAAAACAGCAGAAGAGCAAAATGCATATAAATGAGTTTCTCACATCAAACAAGTAACAGCTCATGTTAAACAGCCTTTTATCTGTGTGCAAAAGCAGTTGTTTGGTTTATATTCTGCCTGTTTTGTTTTGGTTCGGGTTTTTTTTTTTTTAATTTCAGGACCCTATTCATTGAAAAAAAATATATATACCAAATATTTATTAAACACAAGTAAAGGCATTTTATTAGAATCTGATTTTTAAAAAAGCTTAGTACGATGCTGACACATTAATCAAGTGAAAATTTACAGAGAGAAACTTAAAGTGAATAGAAAAAAACACATGCACCTTCATGTCTGAAACAAAATTCAAAACAAATTGTGAAAGACTATTTTGTGTAGTGGCTGCTGTGCCTCATTTGGACAATTACATTACACTGTGGCATAGAAACAAAAGAGTGAACATGAATAATAAGTAATAGATTAACTCTAAAATTCTTGGACAGTCAACTGCCACAATCTAGTACTATTAACTAGACAGAACACTGCTATGGGGAGCCCTGGTTTACAGTATTCATCAAGAAAAAGAGCTGACAGACACCCTGGCATATTTTTACATTCCAATAGAGCCACAGTAATAGATGATCCTCCTAACCCTGGACAACCTTAGGAGAGACAATGAGGATATATAGATGCTTCCCTAAAAAGTTCAGTGGCTCAAAGCTTTTTATAACAAAGCTTTATAATTGTGTCATTTTCGGACTGTCTATTTGTTACCTCTACAACACAGCTAGCCAGACACAGCCCAGCCTGCATCACATGCAGTCCAGCCTAACATGCACAAGTGGAAGACTGCAGGCCATGGTCTAGTTCTTCTAAAGGAACTGTCTGTCATGGCAAGTCTAGAAGTTCAATAATTGGACAGCTTTCCAGAAAGCTGAGGACACAGGAAAGCTATTTTTCCTTTTCACATAACACAATATTCCCAGTTCTGGAGGTTATACATCCCAGTTATCAACAGCTGTTCAGTCACTACTCCCACTCTAAGCTCAATTAATATTCCATTTGATTGTGAGCAGCAGAAATGCTGATTCTGGTATTTCATTCTCAGTTTCTTGAAAAATGGAAGAGTACAGGTGAAGAACAAGAATAAAGTCATTAAGTATGCCTTGAAAGGCTGCATCCACTAATGCTGATCTGCCCCCACACATCCTAGGTTTTCTTCTCTTTGCTTTTCACCCTTATCTCACTTTCTTCCTTTTTCCCCTATCATTTCCTCTCATTCAAGTATTCTCCCTCCCTTCCCATCCACAGAAGCTACTTCAGGTTCTAAAGCATCTATTTAATTTCTGCTTTGCTTTTAGCTAGTCTCAAACCTTCATGGCTAATAAGATCAAAAAGCTACAGTTCTTCTACTCACAATTATTTTCAAGACATAAAACCCAATTTCATTTCACATTCACCATTCAGACCACAAATTTGTGTGCAAAGATATTAGGATTTCTAATTTACACTGATAATTCAGAATCTGTAATGGCTTTCAACAACATTTGCTATCAATCAGTAGTTAAAAGGATCACATAAATGTTTTAGATTCATGCTATGTATTCACTGGCTGTTCACATAAATAATTATGTATACATACAAGACTTACTAAAAAATACAAAAATTATCAAACTGATCCACTCAAACCTTCTCCAGAATCCTACATTTTCTTAGACAGCAAGGACAGATAACTTGTGTCCCAAAGTATGAAAAACTTGATGAGCAGCAGAAAAGGAATATGGAGTTCATTCTTGAATATGGTAAATACTAAAGGGGACTTCTTTTGACTACTGCATCTTCTTAAAAAGACAGCATTACACCATCTCTATGGAGAAGTTTTAATAATTTAAATCTATCAATCTACTATCAAATAATGACTACAGATACTCTCTGTGAATGTTCAACAGCAATAAGAGCTTTACACTTACTACTCAGTTCAACATTCACTTTTCCCTTCCATCTTTGTCCTTTCATATCCCTTCCCTTTCTCTTCTCCCTTTGTTTCTTCATCCCTTCTTTTCTCCCACACACGTTCAAGAAGGCCCAATTCAGCACACTGAGGAATCAGCAGAGACCAGCAACAGCTGCTGTTCCGGCTACAACAGTGAGTAGATTTAAAAAAAAAAAAAAATCAAGAGACAGCTTTAAATTTTGGGAGAGCTGTTTAAATTGAATGTAATAACTCTGCTGAGGATTTGGACTTTAGCTACACTCAATGGGGGTGCTTCATTACCTACTTGTGGGAATGCCACTTCTCTGTGATGAGGTCACAGCCTCCTGGCGATAAATTCCCTATCCGCTGTTTAGCCTGGTCAGCTGAAAACAAGCTAGCAGATGCCATGCTGATTTGCATCTAGTTGCTACTGATACTAAAGAGACAGTATGTGAAAGACAGGAAGTGTCATGTGGGAGCCACGCTTAGACAGCGTGAGGGGAAACGAGCATTCACCTTCTTCATCTAATCATCCCATGCTGAATTACTGAAATAGAAAGTCTTCCATAACAAGAACACAGTAATCAAAACAATTTGGGGCTGGATTTTTCTCTTACTAATTTATTTATTATCTTAGGCATTCCTGTGACACTTACAGGAAAAAACCCAAAGGTTAAAATCCATTAGAAGCAGAATCAGCAACAGCTTATGCCTTGAAGTTTGCACTTCTGTAAGAAATCACCCTTACGGACAATTCAGCAAACCAATTTCCTCCTGTTCCCTTTGCCTTTGGTCATACACTCACATAATGAAAACTGAATCAACCTGTCCAGGGGACAACTTCATAAATCAGAAGCTCCAGCTATCCCCCAGTAATTACTCTCTAGGTCCTTCAACTACCTTCCCTCTGCGATGCACTTGTCCTTTCCCCGAAAAGATTATATGTAACACAGCATCCAAAGCCTTTCACCTTTACACCATCATCTTGACTTTGGGTCTGTAATTTTTATCCCATTCCATGACAGAGTGTTGTGCAATGATGTTTTCAAATCAGCTGTTAGTGGACACACCCATGCACCCCACAGAATGCATGGCAGTCTAACTACACCAAAATAGACAGTGTGTATCTCTGCTACCATCACTAATTGACTTTTTTTATTACATTCTTAAAATAAACACTACAGAACGAATTATTATTGTCTAGAGGCTATGGTGAAGATTAAAATAATGAGAGATTTGACTGAAGAAATAAAGGAATCACAAGGAAAGGCTGTGTACATGTCCTGTAAGGAAACTTTGCAAGCAAGGAAAGAAAGGAAATTTTTTTTGCCTTTCACCAAAGGCTTGAGAGAAGATCCGTAAAACCAGGAGTAAAGGCCTTGCATACTCAGCAGACATGGTCCCTTGAAGTCTAGGTTGAGCATTGTGGGTGAGCATAGAGACACACCTGAAGTGACTCTACCGTGTCTACAGGAGTTCATACACAGAGGAAACAAAGGGTGAAAAGTCAGAGGGATGGCTGAATCTGGTGGGGGCTACCTGAAACTCACCGTCCCGCAGGAGCACCATACACATGGTGCAGAAGCCCAGAGGCATGATAACGCATAAGCTAATATATCCCAAACCTGTCCAGGGCATTCTTGAAGAATGAAGGGAGCCTGTGATTTATTTACCTGCAGTGACAATGTAGCTTTGAAGTAGGAAGGCTAATAGCATCTGCTCTTCAAGTCCAAAGTAGCCAGATGCCAGAATGGACAATATTAGCACATTCTTCCACCTTAAGGCAGCAAAGTTATTGCTCACTCAGTACTTTAAATCTAGGCAGTTCCTCTAGCACAGGAACATTCCTTTTTTCTCTAGCAGGTATGCTGACAGATTTGTAATTTGGGGTATTCTAAGAGTAATCAAAATACATAAATTAACACCACTACGAAGAATACAAAAGATCTCTTATACTACCTCTAAGCAGAAATGAGAATGTGTTACCTATTCACTCACTACACTTCTCTAAACTTACTCCTCACAGACTTGTGAGCCCATCTCAACACCAGTTAACTACCTTCTAGCTCATGAAATCAAGATGAAAAGCTGATCATATATAACTTGTTTTGAAATAAAAGATTCCACTGTTACTTTCAAAGAGAAATATCACAGATACCACAATTTCTATGTGGAAAGAACAGGCAGTATAATGAGAACTAGAGCCTAGAGAAGGCAGTCAGAAGGCATGAAAGTGTTCTCCTAGAATTCATTTTGACCTTTCGGACAAGCTGTGAGACAAGTTGGAAGAATGTAAGAAGATAGGCAGGTAAACCAGAGGCGAATACAAAATCTTGATGTAGACACTACCATAACAAAAATACTACTAAAAATATGTGGAAACATCTAATTATGGGTATAAAAAAAAAATAATCCTGTGCACATCCACATATACTTGCGCTAAATGTTGAATAAAGTAGTTTCTTTCTTTAATGGCCTAAATGAATCCACCAGCAGAAGAAAAATATGAAATGGTCTGGAAATGTGTGACTGAAAGAAAAAAAAAAGGAAGAAAATGCACAGCACAGCCACAGCCTCTACCATTACAGAAGTCAGCAGTCAGAATCCCCACACACTATACATACACTATACAAGGAGAGCCACTGGAAGATTAGACATAGAGAGACAACTGATCTAATATGTACTTTAGATGAGCTTAATTCCTGCTGCTGTCATGCTAAAGCCATAAGCAACATCATGTAGGTGAACCTGATTCCGCCTTAACTGAAAGCAAGTTATTTTCTACAGGAAAATACAAATGTGGCCTTCACATGCAACCTCCCTCCCAACACATTCACAGAAAGGTCTTTCCATTGAACCCAGACAGAAATGCATCATGACCTACAGAATGAACTTGTGGCTAGAGTAAAATGGCACCCTTCCACTTGAGTAAATGGAGTTACACTGGCTTATGCCAACTGAGAATCTGCCAAGTATCAAATTGTATCAAAATATTCTTCTGAAAGAGCTAAGCATTCAGGCAGCATATATATTAAGTTGCTCCAAGTGTTAATTCTAATAATAATAAGTCAGTCACATGGCACCCCTCTTATCCAGAAAGCTCAAAAAATGTCATTCATTATCTAGTTTCACCTACTACTTTCTTAGCTGGATTTGGTACTTCTGAGGTAAGATGCTGCAAGTGTCCTTAGCACGCTGTTCTACTGCATTTAGGAAGGGAAGTGAGGATTAACTGAGCCAGTTAAAACTATAAGAAGAATGTAGATGGGCTGCTATATCCTATCTTAGCTGGAATTAGGCCATGGCATTGAGGTTAACCCCCCTACTTGTGCAAAAATACCAGGGGTTTTTGCTAACCACAAACGGTCAGGAACTCAGTTTAACAAGCTCATCCATAACAATAATACAGACCTAAAAAGCATGCAGAACAATCTCTGAAAGTGTGATATTCTAGCTCAAAATACATACTTATGCACCAATTGGAATCTAAAACTAGACAAAAAGGAAGCGAGATCGCAAGACTGCCATAATACAAAACTTTCACAGTACAAACATCTGTTTAAAGATGAAGACTTCCTAAAAGTTTCATCTCGATAGTTTTGGAGCATTAATGGCTAGAGCCTCTGTAGAGCAAGTATCTCTGAGTAATGAGGAGATTTGCAGCATGCACTGCCTCCTCCGCACTGGGACACTGACCAATACAGTTTTTGAAGTAAACAATTCAAAAGCAGCCCTTCCGGAACAGCTCCTCACCAGGGTGATCTAGTCAGGAATTAAAGTCACATTTATTCCAGAAAAGAGTATCCAGATAGGGAGCGCCCTGCAATATTTTATGTTAATTTTCCCACATCAACAGGTCTTTGAGTAATGTACTCATTTTCCTTATGTTGTGTAACAGTGAGCTGGATTTAGTAAATACATACTGTTTCGTTACAAATATTACGTTCCAGCATATGCATCTAATTTGCCATAAGGTATGGTATGTAAGAAATCACACCACCTTCAATAAATCTAAAAAGAATAGTAGCATTTTTGTTTCTAATACAAGATATTTCAAGCAAGTAGTAAAATTTCAGTGGTATATGGAAGGGGTCTTAGAGAAACACACAAAAAAATACGACTATAAACAAGCCATCATTCTGGTAAGAGGAAATACAAACAACCAGAATAAAAATAGTTGATGCACAAAAGCCATAATGAGGGGGTTGCTCAAAAAATAACTTCTACTTTGAATGGTTTGGATGAAATACAAATTATCCACAGAAAAGTGTGGACTGGCATAAATGTTTGTACAAAATTATAAGTATATTTCTAGAAGTATGCAAGAGACAACCGCCTGCATGCTGCACAAGGTCCCAACAACGCTCTGCCTAAGTGCTAGTGCACAGAGTCCAAACCACTGCATTTTAATTACTATGCAGCCTCAGATATATTGCCTTTGATATGGAAATGTTCTTGTTCTCTCATCTTCACATACGGTCTCATGCACAGAAATCTTTATCTGATTCATAAAAAATAAACTAGAATCCAATCTCAACACCTGACCTCGGTGCTTAGAAGTTTTTTACTAAGCATGGTGTCACTATAAAAAGAATGGGTAATATTGGTGTAAAGTTAGATATTTGGAGCAATGATATGAAGGATTTGCAGTTCGGAATGAAATCAATACTGCACCTCTGAGGTTTTAAGAGTTTCCTGATGCCTCATGTCAGTCTACCAGCAACTGGAAAAACAATTGACTGTACACCTTTCTGTCTAGCTCAAGAAGAAGGAAAAAAAATATTTAAATGACATCTGTCTTAGTACCGATAGAAAAGATGCAACTTAGCCACTTGCTGTATGACATAGGTTTGGAAAACGATTAAATCACTAACATCAAACTTTCCAGCTTTTTCTTTTTCATTTGTACATAACATTTTTTGTGCCTGTTTTAAAAGAATGCACTACAAAGTTCATACTGGAAGAAGCCAAATGTTTCCCAAGATTTAGGTTATCAAACAGGTAAAATAAACATAAACAGCATTTAAAATATAAACCCAGTACTTTTCTTTATGTTACATGAATATGCTGCCTGTAAGAAGGCTAAAAAAATTTTGCTTTGACAAATTCTGCTAGTTACTCAGAAAAAAACATTAAATATTCAGACCTATTTAGATAATTCTCCTAGGTCTATAGAATTACATTCTCTTTTTATAAAGAATATGATCTTTGTAACCTCTCTATAGCAGATAATGACCCATCTGTAAATCATTTTGTTGCAGGTTATCTGGTTTTTATCACTTCTAGTACCTGTCTGTCCCTGATATGATACCCTTAAACACATTAGCTTGATGGAATGTTTCGCCTGACTTCAAAAAAACATCAGTTGATATTTATTCTCCACTACAAATGAATGACTCTGATTAACCTAGTTTACCAATACATCTAATTTTATATTACTCTTTCCAATTCACGAGGCTCAAGAAATAGTTGATTAAATTAATTTCCAAGCAATGCAATGATTTTGAAACTTGGAACACTGTTTCCCTTCTTAATTTAAGGAGACAAAACAGTAAACATAATACTGATAGGAGTATTTTAAAATATACAAGAGAAGGAAAGAAATGTCTATGTACTGATTCTTGTTTCTTTAAGAGAAAATCCATTTTTCAGGTTCCTGTTGTACTAATTGAAAGAGAATTATTTAAAACTTCACTGAATACTTGAATATACGATGGATAGTGTAGCTGTTTCACCAATGCCAAAGAACTCTAGACTTTCTGAAAGACAGTAAACTAAAACTGGCAGAAAATCTTTTACAATGATGTCACAAATATTTGTTGTTGCCACAGAATACTGTTTTAAAAAAATACCTGCTTCAGTGCTGAAAAGGCTTTAGGAACATGCAATTATACAGTTTTATCACTGTATACATCTATCAGATCTCTCCCTTCTATGCACAGCTACTTCTAAATATACGTGTATTTCATACAGACGTCACACCGGTCCAGTATACAACCTTACTAATGACAGAATTTTACTACATTTTGTTGTTTTCACAATATGGTGCCATGGCCTGTAATTATACATCAATAAATACTGTGGGAGAATTGTGTGTCTAAAAAAATTGTTGAACAGTTCATAGAAAATAAAAGGAAATTCAGTTTCTGTGGCTTAGTAACCAGTTCCCTAAAGTTCCCATTCTTGGTGCTCTACCTAAGGAAAAAAATAGAAAATTGTGTAAATAAAAGTTACACTGAAAGAGACTAACAGAAATTGGCTTACTAAGGCATAAACTCAAAACATGCATCTTTGTGTTTTACTGCTACTTGATGAATAAGCTATAGATGAACTACCGAATACCTCATAAAGCAGTACTTCTCTCCCCGGTTCTGACATCATGCAGATATGTTTCAAAGCTCTGTCTCTGAGATTTACTATATTAACTGAAATGTTTTAAAAACATGTCATTGTATCACTTCAGTTGATGTAGCTTATATATACTCAAACACCCCTATTTACATAACTTTTAAAACGTTAGTCACTACACACAACCTTTGCCAAAGCAGCCCACTGATCTTTAAAGTCACAATGGAAAAAGAAATATGCATCACCCCATCGTATGGGGTACAAAGAGAAGCGCATCGCAGCTTCGAATTCCCAAATAATTTTTGCTCCATTAAATAAATAAATTGACAGAAGCCTTTTAAGTGTGATCTATACACTTTTAAGGGGAAAATCAAACCAAGTGTAAAAGATTAATGGATATGCTTCCTGAAGTGGTATCTCCCAAGGTGATTACAGTCTTTACCTGATATAAGGTCATGACTAAAGAAACTTTCTAATGTCCACTAGGAAAAAATATTATTAGTTTTTGCTATCATCTTGCAAAGTTCTGGCCTTCATTATTACAAGATATTCCAAGGCCTCTAAGAACTGCAGATATACATGGATAGTTTTGACTAAAAATACGATCAAAGATGAAAATCACATCCAAAGGGATTTTTTTTTTCCCATTGAGCAAAAGAAGTTCAGATGGAAGTGACCACAAACAGTTGTTGGCCACATATTAAAAACCACTAGCTAGGGAACAAGCAGTGGCAGTTCCCACTTGTGAACAAAAACAAATTGACAAGTGAAGGCAACTAACTTTGGACATCCGTTATTATTTCCTACAAGCCAGGCAGTAGCGGCCTTACGAAAGGAGCTGACGGGCTCCACTTTGTTACTCTCCTCGCTTTAACCAATGTCTAAACATTAAGATGGAAAAACGGAGGCAGTGTTACATAAGTTCAGCAGAGAATCAATGTGCAGGGAGCGACAGCCATCTGTCTCACTCCCTTCGCCCTATGTGGCACATGGCACTAGTTTGCGCCCTACGGTCTAGCTGAAAAGGGAACTAAGCGAGCTTTGAAGCGGCCCACCTAAATCTCACAGCAGTACTGAAACAGAGTACTGAACTGCACGGAAGAGAGAAAATAATGCATTTAGCAGAGGATGCAAGACTGCAGACCAAAGGGCCTCTTACATTCTCATTGCTGAATGAATTAAAGTTGTAGAGGGGAAGGCCGGAGAAATCCGAGTGAGCGAAACAAANTCCCCTCCCCCCGGAGAAGTGCGCTTCGAAATGGTTTTGCAGGCGAGGCTGGCCAGGCTGCGCCTAGTGACATTGATTCCAAGTGCAGTGCCTGGTTTGGTTTCCGTATATTCTTTGGCTTTTAATAGCTAGCTGAGGAAAAAAGAAAGCATTATTGTTGTCTTCCTTTCCTTCTCTCATTGCCTATTCTAAATTTGACTCCAAAGTTTAAGCAGTTGAATTGGCTAATTCTGAATACAGTCTATTGAGAGACCAGACACAGCAGTATATCCCTGTATAGCAATAGATACAATGTGCTGAATTGGCAGTCTAATTATAAATGTGGCATTTGGACCTCCTTTCAGACCCAGTGCCACCTTACCTTATGAGGGAACTTCAACTACAGCAACTGTTCAAAACAAAATGCCATTACAGGATCAGCTTCACCCAACACTGGAACCAGCCAGGGGATTGTTTTACAAACAGCCTTTCTCACTTAACACAAGAATGTATTATAAGGAAAAGTTATGGATAGCGCAGAGTCTGAAGAAAATGCGTATGTAGTTTCTGCCAGGTGTCAAGCTACTTCAAACTGCAGCATACACCAAATGACCTCATTATTTTCTTTTAAATGTACTCACTATAAATAGAATATTCCTTAGTTTTACTAGAAAGAGCTGCTAGGTATGCTTGCTGTTTATATTCCGCGTGTAGTGTGCATATAACGTCCTGAGCACAGAAACACGCAAAATATCCTGGCTCAAAAGAAAAACCTGCAATAAGATCTTGCCAAAGAATCGTGATGTGCTAAAAAAAGTTTTTTAAAGTGTCTTCTCCGGGGAAATATTTGTATATAATGGCAGACTACATGCACATATCTCACATTCATTCTTATTATTTACTTTATGGTATAATGGCTTAATTAAATGAGTGGGCACAAGCACGTCAATAAAACAAGTCAAGTCAAGTCGAAGTCTCAAAACAGGTTTCAAAATTACTCCATTACATGAATACAGAAAGGGAAATTCGTTAATTTTTGGACTTCAAATCATGTTTGGGGACTGGATAAAACTGTTCCGCCCTCACGATCAGCACTGAAGATGGAAATACCAAAAGTGTTAAAATGAGGGTAAAATAAAACAGTAGGAACAAAGTGTTGCTCGCGTGCCGCAGGCTATTTAAATTAGCTTAATAAACATATACCTTATCTACAAACAGCAGGCGAAGATACAGTACTTTATCACAGAAAGTTTCACCGTCTATGTTTTTGGGAAACACCCCTAGGACAGAACTAATCTGTCGTCCCCAGGCTCCCACCAGGCTGACTTTCCCTGCAGCCCCCCCCTCCCCCCCCG
>VWZY01002772.1:914457-925176 GCA_013399075.1 Chloroceryle aenea | reverse complement strand
CTAATGAAGAGCAGACCACACTCCCACTTCCACTGGTTTCTGCTGCGCTCTGCAAGTGCAACGGGAATCGCTGGCAGCGAGCAGCCGCCTTACCTGCTCCTCGATTGCCAATAAAGCCTGAGAAAAACTCAGGGTAACCGGCAATTTTGTTCCACGCTCTGGCGGAGAGAAGCCATGGGGGATTTGCACCAGCACGGATTGACTCGAAACGCTGCCCCGACTTCTGGATTTGTGCTGGGCTGAGTTTGGGGACTGCCTGCCGGGGGGCGGGGGGAGAACGCTGGGGAGCGGAGCCCAGCTGGGCAGGCGGCGGCAGCGCTGCCGGAGCCCTGCGACAGACCGGCCGGGGTAGGATGGAGGAGAGCCACGCTTTTCCCTCTCCTACCTCTAACGCTGCTCTCTCGGCTCGGAGGTAAGATGACTCTATATTGTGTTTATTCTCTCCGGGTAACTCAGGTCCCAGGGGCATGCTTCTGTATTAATGAGGGCGGCGGCTCAGGACTGTGTCTCAGATCGTTATACTCAGATCAGGCTGGAGTTTAACGTCGGCATCTGCTGCTTTACACTTTCAATCACATTCTTTGTAAACTTCTCCTGGGCGGCTAGAGGAGGAGAGACACAAGGGGGGGAACCCAGGTGAGACCGTGCTTTTCAGATGACACAGACTCTAGCTCTCTTGCAGCCGGGCTTTGTGCCGGCCGGGAAGATTAGAACACCGTCCACTGACGTAGAGCATCGCGCATCTCCTGTACTTGAACCGCTTTAAAAGACAGTTTTGATTTATCCAAAACATTAACGGAACTGTTATTCTAATAAAGGTAAACTAGAAAACACACTTGCCTCTCCGCTCACTTGGGCTTTGTTTATGTGCTTAAAACGCCACCATGAGGCGAGTGCAAATAAAGCAGTGAGAGCAACCTCCTGCCAAGTAGCTCTCGGATTAGCACTTCGCAAAGCAAAACAAACAGCGATAGCGGCAGCGCGAAAGTCATCGAAGACTGTCGAAGGCTGTAGGTGGCTCCGCGGCCGGGTCGGTGGCTCCTCCCGCGGGCTCCGTGGCAGGGAAACGCTCACTCTCGCTCTCTCTCGTGAGCGAGAGAAAGAAGGGTAGAATGTAAGAAATTAAGGTGAATTTAGGGAGGTGGGAGTACACAAAGCAAAACCCCAACAAGAGTATTTTCCTTAACTATCTGCCCCGAGTCACTCTCCTTCCTTTGCCTTTCTTGCCAGCTCCAAGTGCACCCCACTCGCTCCCACGGAGGGACGCGGGTGAGAGAGCACATCTCGGTCCCTCTCACCCCGGTGGCACCGCTCTGCCAAACGCCTCCGACCTCCCTCCTCGAAGGCAGTTTCCTCTCACAGCGTGTGCCAGAGAGTACTTCTGACTGTCTCCTCTGCCCATCTTCTATCTGCCTCCTTCCCTGGCCAAACTCAGGCCAGACATAGTGCCCGGGCTTTTCTGGAGGATTTTGCTTCTCAAATCTTTTATCTTTTAGGTGATTTCAAGTCAGAGGCTGGGTTTACAGTTTATAATCTACACTCACTGTTTTTTCAGTGGAAGGGGAATGGAAAAAAAAAAGACAAAAAAAACCCCAACCCTAACCTAGGCTGTTATGACCCTCAACAGTACCTGCAGTGACACTGCTAAAAGTTGTGGACAAGACTCAGCACAGTTAGTTTCTTAGACATGCTCCAGGTGCCAGAAAACTATAGGAACATATCAGCTTTAGGAGACAGATCCTGTTCTCTAGGGGCATAATGCATCACAATGCATGGCAGTTCTTAGCCATACTCCCTCAAAAAACCTTAAACCAGGAAGGAGTTTTTCTTGCAGGACTTTTATTAGCTGGTGGGCTTGATGCTGTTCTTCCAGCCACTGGCAAGCATTCACCACATAAGGGCATCTTGGCACCCAGCAAAGCACTAATTGCACCAGCAAAGTTGAACTCAACAAACTCCTCTCTAGAAGTTGCATTGGCAGAGTAAGCTCTGTAAATGAATCACAAGAACACTAACAACACGCTCCAAAAAAATGACAATTACACTCAGCTGTAATTAGAAATCACATAGAGGTTGAATACCCAATACTTTGCAGGTATAGAGTAAAAGAGAAAAACAGAAACATGACTATGGAAGGTGCAGACATTTCCACTGAGATACATCTGATCTGCCCCTCCTATTCTGGGTGTTTCACCTAACAGCTGGATTTGCCTACTTGCCACCTTAATAATTTTTCTACTACCAGAGCTGTATAATAGGATGACCATAAAACACCATTAGCATATTAAAAAGCAGTTCAATATGATCAGTGATTTTAAATGTACCTTTTCAGAAGCAACCCGAGGCCATACAAGATATCCTTACAGCAATTGTGACAGTCAGACTAAAGCCTCTCTTCCTTGAGCATACACCTGTGTGGCCTCACGTATTACACAGATATTTCCGGCTTCATCTGGGAATAGCTGAGCTTGTCTTGGAAGATATACTGCTATATCTATATACACATTTGAGGAGCTGGGAGGCGACACATGCTAGAAGACTCCCTTACAACCAGCAGTAGTCTGATTTTATATTACAGCCCAGAGTAAATTGGAGGTCGGTGATATAAATATGAAGGTTGCCAAATATTTTTCCCTAGAATCACAGAAAAACCTTTCTTTTCTCACTGGCAGTGTCCATTCTCATAGCATATGGTGGAATTCAACAGAGTACGTATAGGCTTCACATTATAACACTGTATTTATTTCATCAGTTTATTTTTGTTCCATACCCCTTCTACCCCCCAAAAAATATCTCAAGGACAAAGCAGAATTTTTAAAATTCCTGAACTAACTATCATGCTAAGAACAAGATGCTGTGTAAAAAAACCAAAACATAGAACCCTGAAGGCTAGAATAAATAATCAAAGCTGTCTTTCACCTAAGGACTGTCCCACATTGCAAATAAATGCACTGCCACTAAGCCAGATATATATGCCACGTGAACAGAAATAGAAGGAATCTTCAAGATAGGCCAATGGCTTTGTATTTTATATTACTGCTGCCGTGTACTTAAAATTGCAATAGTTTTAAGATGTTCCTGTGGAATTGTGATAATATGGCCTAATCTTGTAGGCTTGTGTCACTGTCAGTTGTTTCACCCAGGAGCTCAAGTCCTGCGCATGTGAAGTGCACACCTCTTACTATGAGGATCAAAATGACTATGCTGGAAAGGATAAGCTCTGTAGGAAATACCAAGACAACAGGTGAAAAAACCCCCAGAGACATTCTGGGGTAAAAAGTTGGTTTGGACTGTCCCTTTTCACCTGAAGCTTATATATATCATGGCGTATTGAATAGGTAGTATGGCTGCTCCTCCCTCTGATCACCTTTTAGAACACTTTACATTTTCTAACCAAAATACACAGTAGTAACTTCTTGCAACAAAGTTGACTAAGAAGCAAATCACTGTATAAATCTTTCAAAATATGTTTAAATATAACTTACTAAAGCAGGAACATTGGGAAGAAACTACAGAAAGTATTCAGATGGTTACAAACTAAAATGCAGCATGATCACAACTTATTTGAACATTCAATTATATGAAATATTTTTCCAATGTAGTATCAAATTTAAGACTGAAGTAAAGTAAATGTGATTTGACTGCTTTGGAATCTTCCTAAGACAAATGACTGAAAGATTAAGGTGTTTTATTTCCTATCTGAATCAATTACCGGTCAGTCTAATACAGGAGAATCAGGCATTTTTAATATAAACCACACTTTTTAAATAAGCGTGTTAGACCAAATAAAATTATGATGTTTTGAGAGCAAAGCTCACTATTTTTTTAGTCATTGCAATCTATATAATTATGAAGTATCTTGAATAAGGCATTTTACATCCTACATTTTTTCTCAAGTAAAACACTCTGATTCCAATGTGAGTGTTGCTTGAGGAATAGACTTCCCTGTCAAACTATTAAAATCAGCTCTTCCTTCTAAAAGCCCACAGATTGATGGAATAATGTGATTATACTACAGTTATTATTATGGTTTTAATAAGGGGAAAAAAAATCAAGATACCAGGCAAACTTTTTAACATCTGCAATAAAATAAGGCAGTAATATAAGCAGATCTTTTTAGGGGGTTTATAATTCCGTTCCTGGTCATGCAGGCACTTAGGTTTGTGACACCCTTGATGTAAGTCATGCCAGTGAATCGGTACTCTCATGTCACAAACATTTGAGGTCCAGCATCTAGGACAATACAAATAGGAATAAATTTGCTTTAAATGCTCCAATAACAAGCCAAGACTGTTTGTACATCAATGTAGTGGATTAAACTATGAGAGTTATTTTGGAATGTCATATTTAAAAATTTGTGACTGATGTTGTAAGTTTTCATTGTCTGGAGTGAATAAGTTCTCCATCAACATTACATATCAGAGTTAGATTTTCATTTTTTTTCCCTGTAAATGAAGTATTGAAAGCTTAATTCTAATAAGAACATTAAGTAAATAAATATCAATTCCACTCAGTGATATTAGCATAGTTGAAACTGTAGTTTATAAATTTTTGAGAGCATCGGCATCATGATATGGTTGTCATAGAAACTGCAACAATATGTCATCTCGTTTTACTTTACATGCAGTGATGCAGAGGTCCATGTAACAGTTTTTTATAAGAAGTTCTAGAAGTAAACATTGAAAACCAGGAATAAAAATATGAATAGGCATCAGTACACTTCAATTATTTAATTAACATAACAAGGAGAATTCTAAATTATTTAAAAACTATAACTGAGCTGAAGAAACTAGTTAAGCAGACTTTGACTTCAGAAACACTGAAATTAAAACATGAAAGCTACAGAAATACTCGAACTCTAACTGAAAAAAAGTATTTTTCCTGATGAAGTAGGTTTGGAAAAACATGTAAAAAAAAGATTTATTCCTGTTTAAGAAATATAAAACATGAAATAGTTTTAAATCATGAATGTTCCTTTTGTGTATGCAAGAAGCAAAAAAGTAAAATGTTACAAATCCAGGACCATAATACAAGATTAAAAAAAGCTTTGAAGGTAGGAAATGTAACATGAATAGATTTATTTTTCCTGTATAATGCAGCTACTGTGTGTTATGAATGCTACCTTCAGTAAATCATTGCCAGACACACTCAACTGACATTAATGACTTGATTATTAGAACAGAAATGCTAACCAAAAGAAGTGTTTTTTAAAAAATAATTTAGCAGTATACAATTTATTTCTTTACTTTTTTTGCTGTTATAGAACAGTATGATCATATACTCTCTTGTTTTCTTATTGCATATGTATGATATAATACCTAATCCAATAGTTTATACATGAAAGAAAATACTGAGCAGATACTAATGAGGAAAAAAAAAAGTATATTTTCAACGCATTTTCCCCAGTAGTCAATAATTACATAGTTTATTTTGTTTAAATTTACCGAGTTGCCACACAAACTAGAATATGCAAGACCTTTCAAACTGAGACATGAAAGAAGCTGTTTGTAAGTAAATAAAAACTATCAATAATAAAGATGAAGAAAAAAAAAAAGGAAAGGAAAAAAGAAAACCCACAGCCTCGAGAAGCTATCTGCGGTGAGAAAGAAGCATCTAGAGCTGTCCTTTCTGATAGGATTAAGGAATGCTACAAAAGAAGCATTTAAATCTCTACTTTTCCCTGACAATTAACAATGAAAAGCAGATGTTTACAAAGCTATTTTACATGCTCGTTTATAAGATGCTAAAAGATGGTTTGTGGATGGTTAGAAGGAAGAGCTGGATAACTGCTTGTCTGGTGTATATTTAAAAGCATTTTCATTGGCTCACTTATTGTTAATAATGAAAGAAACACTTTGTGCTGTATGGCTGTGACTATAGAAAACTGCCATCATAAAGTCCTCAACAAACTCTTAAGATGCAATTTACAAAGATAATAATAACACAGAATTATTTCACTTCTCTGAATGCTACACATTTGCATACCAGGACCGTGTACAATATACTCATAATGCACATTCATAACAACAAGGACTTCTTAACATTGCAACAGCACAAGATCTGTGCATTAAAAATCTACAGTTCCAAGTTGTCTTTTTTGGTGGGAAAACATTTCTATAAACCAGATGCTCTGCATCTACACAGGATAAGCCCACATTCAGTTTTACACCTTTATTGAATGAGATCATATAAAGAAAAAAAAAGAAACACTGGAAGGTAATAACAATAAATTCCCTCCCATATAGAAACATGTCAAATTAACTTTTCACACAAATTTAAGAAGTCTGGTCTGTAACTGAGAGTTAGGAGATGTGGGTTCTGCTGCTGGCTGTGCTACAAACCTGCAGAGTGCTTTTGAACAAGTCACTTACACCAAGTCACTTGAGCAGAAAAAATTCAAAGAATGCCTGCCTCCAGCTCCATTTAGACAGATCCCTATCTGCTCATACAGGCTGCATGTCAATGTGGGAGTATGGCTGGAAAGCTGGGGCTCACCATTTTTGGACTTGTCATCTTCTTATGCAATTTCTCTACATGTTGGGAGGCTTAATTCATAAAAGACTTCTCACTTATCAATTATATTTATGCGTAACAAGATTACCATTAAAGTCCCAGCCCTGCAAAGACTCATACACACATTTCACTTCACACATTTGTAGTAGTCCAATTTACTCCAATTATTCACTCTGTATAATTCTAGGCATATAAACTTCTGCAGTATCAAGAACTAAGTTAATGGAATAGATAATGTGTAAAAAAGTACTCATACAAGTTAGTAATGAGGTTCAGGATTCACATTTGTAAAGTCCTATATCACATTCAATAGCAGGATTTTTAAGATATTGCTCTTACAATGTTCTGGTACAATTAAGAGGATGCATAGCCAACCTGACATTAAAAATTTTTGCTCTCATATCTACATTTTCAAAATAAAAACCTATTTGTGATGTGTAAAATAATTCCAAAAACCTTCAGTTCTAATCGTAAAAGATGCTCACAAATCACCTGTGTGTTGCCACCACCCAAGCAGGTTATGGTGTTTGCATCAGACACGGAATGTATTCTGTTAACGCTGTGCCATTCCTACTACTTAGTTGTGAATGAATACATTACACCAAAGTTTTTAAAAATATTTAATCCATATTAGTCAGCCAGATTTAATGGATTCTTCTGCAACTCAGTTTTCCCATCTACAGGCTATTCTCCTGGACTAAAATTATGGGACATACATAATGATATGCAAAGTAGGTCAAGTTTCTGACTTGCAGCTACAGCCATTCTTAACTGCACCCAAATGGTTAAAAGTAAACATGCATGTAAATGTTTGTAGAATCGGGGCTGAAAGTAGTAATCACTCTTCCTGATTTGCATGGATCTTTGCCACAGCACAAATTATTTACACCAAAATCCAACAGCAAGGCATAACTGAAAATATTTTGCATAACTTTCAAAAAAACACTATGGGGAAAATACCTGCCCGGAAGCTGTTATTGGTGGAGCAGATAGGGACAAAAGAAAGAGACAACTTCTCCCCCAGTCTGCAGTAACCAGCACTGGTATCCCACTAATGCCATGTACCAAACCAGTGAATACGATGTGGCTCGTAACTGCCTGTTTTTCCTAGTACCATGTTCCTCAACTCAGAGACACAAAAGGTATCCTCCCTTCACCCTACCTTTCCTCCCACAGAAATTATACTCCTGGCTGGCCCCTTGAATGCTGGCCTGCCCCAGCCACAGAGGAGGGGACTCAGTTTGCTTCTCCCTCCCATATAGGCTGTTATTTCAATATGATAGCATTTTAATACGGAATGGTTAGCTTTCTCAGACTACCATCTGAAATGTCTCTGTTCTGTGGGGTTTTCTTTTTTAAATTTTCTACTTTTCTGGTTTGAACATGTCTTTCAGTTAGCTTTCTAATTTATGCAATAGAGAGGTATGCTCAAGGTGAACATTTTAGGCTTTTAGAAACAATTTAACTTAGGAAATGTCCATAGTGTTCAGCAAAAGAGACCATGCTCATGGAAGCTGGAATTAAAAGGAAAAATACATTGAGCAAAAGGAGAGCACTTTAGAATCAATATGGTCACATACCCCACAAATCCCCAGCTAACTGTTATGATCAGCCAGTAATAATTTCTTTAGTAAGGTAATTTTCCACTTAAGCACTGAAACCTAAACCCGAATTGCAAAGCAGTATTCAAGAGGTCCTTTGCTTTTCCTGTCCTTTCTAGAACCTAGAGTTGCAAAGTTAATTTGTCATATTACTGTTTATAATGTACAGAAGTGGAGAGAGTGAAGTGTGGAATTAGCAATGTATTAGATGTGAATGCACATGTCTATTGCAGCCACACAAGGAATCTTTTTCGAAAATATCCACTGCAATCATTGTGTTCAGTACAAGAGCAATTCCTAAAAACCAGCACAGAATACTCTGCCACACTTTCTAAGGTTCTGGGTCAAAGAAGGAGAACCAAGGATTTGTTAAGGCCTATTTAATGCAAGACTGAGATAGGAAAAGACTGAAATCTGTGCTTTAATTGTAGCACACCTTACCAAGGCCTTTTTCAATTCTAAAAACCCCAACCCTCTCCTATACAGTATTTGGCATACTTGTTTTCTAAGAGTGAGATTCAAACTTTTCAAAGCCCTTACATGAGGAACTTGTTTCTTTTTGCTCAAAAAAAAAAATAAAAGCTAAAAATTCTTTGATTTAGAGAGAAGCTTTATTTTGTTGAGAATATTAAGGGATTTTACTGTTGATATTTTCACATTAATATACATTATTTATCTCCACAGGGTGGCGAAAAAGAGAAAATTGCAAAGACTTACTGGGTGGCAGGAAGTGGGATTCACTATAATCAACAGCAGCAGGGGACTCTTTGAGGTTGTGTTGCAAGATATATTCAAGATTTTAGCAGAAAGAAAATAATTGCATTTAATATTGTGCTGGTGGAAAATAACATATGTTCAATCTTTTCCAGCTTTTATACTTACATTCAGATTTAGACTCTTGCCCTTTAGATGCAGAGATACTTCTCCATAAGATCTGGATACTTTTTTTTTTAAGTACATTTATGCAGGAGATGTCTTATTATTAGCCAGCTAGAGTTTTATGCCACTTGCATTTTTACCTCAAAAATTTACTAAGTAAGGCATCATGAACACACTCACTGGACAAAATAAACAGTTCTATGCTCTTCAATAACCAAGCTGTTACCAAAACTTAAGCTTTCCAGCATTATTTTCATTTAGATTTTTTTTAAATGAAAAACTGAAAAAAGTCTATGATTTCTCAGATGTTTGTTTAAAATTTCTTTATGGGTCAAATGGCTACACTTACAAATCCAGAACTTCTTTAAAATGGATGTAGTTCTGCACGTGTAAAGAGTAACCAATAACTTGATGAAATATTTGTTGTTAATGCAAAAAAATCTGCCAGTTATATAAAGGCTTTCCACACTTTAAAGGGGATAAAAATCTGTGCATATGATAAAGTAACATTGAGTCACAGTTATATAAGTTCATTAAATTAAATGTAGCTGGCTAGTATAAGCTAATTGTGTAGAATTCCTTTATAATCAAATGCACACACGTTAGCTATAGAGAGGTATCTCTATAGCATGTTTCAATATTGCCCTGATTACCCATGAATAACAAAAGGAGAAGACACAAACTGGCCAGTGGAAGAATTTGTCCCTTTCTCCCAACTTGAAAAGGACCTAGAAACAATTATTTTAGGCTAGACACCTATCTTTAATGACTCAAGCAAATGAGAGTAATTCTGTATCACACAACTATTGCAACCCTTGCCTAGTGTTACCATTCACCTTTTGTCACTCTCCTGCTTTGGAAAGGAACAGCTTTTACACCGTAGCCAGATCTGCCTATTCCTCCCCTATCGGTTTAGTTGCATACTTCAGGGAAGCATATAAAATTATTTTTCAAAGAAAAGCTGTTAAAGCCCTGCTTTTAAGAACCCTATTGTTTTACTACTTTTCTGTGTAAGTACAGATAATAGTACATGTACATATGTATAAAAATACATTAAAAACTTCTGAAATACAAAATATGCCAGCTTTGGGCTTTATATTGACATAGACTTACAGGTGTCTGCAAAAAGACTTAAAATGGAAGTTCTATGTTGGATAAAGAAGTTGGGGGAAACAATCTTCCATTCAAGAACAGTCTGCTTAGAAGTCATATCAAGGCTAAGCAGATTGGTTTCATTTGTAAAATATAATGTATAAACTTCACAAGCTGCAATTCTATGGTTACTTTACCTGGCTTCATGGCTGGCATCACAGAATTTCCTTTTCTTCCTCCTTCCTCACTGCCAGCAGTAACATTAATGGCTACATATTCAAGCAGTTGAAGAAACTGCTCTGGATTTGGGGGGCAGGGAGAGGATGTCTGTTGTGATTTGGAACAGCAGAGCTACAGAAAACTAGTGCTGGCACAAGAGGGGACAGTGGTGAGTGAATAGGTGCTGGCATGGAGATCATACCATCTTAAAGAAGGAGTGGAACTGCAGCCTGCGGGTGGGATCCTATGGCACTTTAAACCAACAGATGTTCTGGTTGACAGAGCCTTGCTTCCCATCCCTTCTGTACCAACTAAGCATTTCTATTCTTTCCCTTGCATCAGCACTAACACCCACATAAGTGCGCAGGAGCCAACTCAGGGAGGTGACTTGTCTGGCAGCTAACCCCAGAGAATT
>VWZY01002772.1:895624-910019 GCA_013399075.1 Chloroceryle aenea | reverse complement strand
TTTTTTTTTTTTTTTTGGCTTTAGTACACATTTGGATCTATTCCCTTTCTTAAATCCCAAAATGTATGGTAAGAGATTATCTAATAAACACTTTTCCAAATGTCCAAAAGAAGGTTACATAGCTCACAAACCACTCAAATAAATGGCTGTTGCCATTTATTCAGCATCTTTAACACTTCACGGCAAAACAAATTTGTTTAAATAGTTTCAGCCTATAGTGGTACATCTAAAATACAACTACACTCACAGCAGGCCATCAGTGTGGTTTTCAGACTCCCTAAACACAGATTACTGGAGGACATCACCTGTTTTTGAAGATCAGCATTGCCCATTATTAAATATTTTTACAATTCCAACACCTAGAGCAGCCATATTGTACCTTTAAAAGTAATTGCATACACCTTTCAAAAATATAACCCCCCCCAAATCCTGTAATATCCCTCCAGTGCTGCCAATATGCCATCTTGGCTGCCCCTACAGAGAAGCAGACATGCAGAACAAGAACTTGATTTACCCCATTCACAAAGAATGCCTGTAGCGTAACTGCAGGGACCTCTTGAGTCCTTATGCCTTAAACACTAGACCAACATAAACACTCCCCTGGTCCTTAATAATTATTTCCTAAGAAATAAACCTAGCATACTTGCAAAACTGTAGCATAGATGGACTGAAACAACTCTTCAGCTGCTTATACTTCCAGATATAAACAGTACACCGTTCATAATCCACCTGGAGTTTTCAGAAGGTTTTGATGTCAATGCTGTTCAAACACATCCTCTAAAATGTTGAGTCTATAATCCCTCAATATATGTCAGATAAAGGATTTCTTATTGATTTGAGGTCAGGATTTCAGCATAGTGTAACTCATGCAAACTTAAGGCTTTTTGTGTTTTTTCTTTTCCTTTGTCTGGTTACTCCCTTTTCACTTTTAAACATGCAATCTGTGATCCATGAGACTTAGGAAAAAATCCAAAACTGTCTTCCTTGTAATTCAGTACATCCAGATAAAACTGTGCCAGAAGGTTATTATTGATGCTTTGTTTGCTCATGCTATACGCACAATCTATTATATGTAATCCCTGGATGTTCTGAAGAATCACTGCTAAAATTAAAGAACCTTTGTTTGAATTTAAACTTTTAGCGAGTGAAAGGCATCTGCTAATAGCAGAAAAGCTCAGAAAAAAACTGCAGAAAACTGTACTCCCTCACTGTTACTATTTTACAAACTAGCCACACAAAACCCCATGCTAGATAACCTCAACAAACTGGTTCCGGTGCCTCAGGTTAGCATTCACAGTGCTTTCCCGGGGCATATCTTGCCCTCCTACACACATACAGAGTTGCATCAATAAATTGTTACGTTTATTTAAAAATTGTTCTCCCTCTTTGCACGATAGGCTGCATCTAACAAGTCCATTTTGTAAACTAAGCAAGTTTATTCTTGGTCTGTGTTCATGCAAAGCTCAAGATCTGTCTACATAGAAAAGTTATGTTTAGTTACACTGATTTAATTTATCAGCTCAAGCCCTGTGTTGTGATGAGACCATAAGATTGCTTTCTACATGTGAGATTCCTCTTGTTATGAAGACAGACACGGCCCTTTTATACTATTACAGTTTCATCCACATCCAGGTTACACCTGCATAACTATCATGAGTCACCAAAGTACTCACACTGCTCTAGAGCCCACGTTTACAGCAGAACACGTATCTGAAAGAGTAGATGGTCCGTAGAAATTTTGGTAAGAGATTTCATGAGGAATTGAAATACTCTTATTTTTGATGTGTACTATTTTAGAGCTGATGGAAAGTTCCAGATATAATAGTCTCTGCTAAAACAGAAAATGGCACAAGTACTGGCAGAATCATCTTCCTGAGTTTCTGCAACATCCCAATATCTGAGAAGGTGATTCAATTTTCATGGCAAACAGTCTGTAACTCTGATTGCTTTTAAATAGCATTGAGCTTGTATTTATAATTGTTGCTTAAAAAACTTAAAGTTACCTGATCCAATGAATCCTTCTAAGTATTTGAAATTTCAGAAAGTGCTGAAAATGTCCCAGAATTTATTTCAACTTGGAATAAGATATTTCAGTATTTTGCAGAATATAATGGCTCTTTGTTAAATATCAGCACTGGCACTGAACTACAAAAACAATGTGAAACATTAATAATTAGGGTTTTTTTTAATAGAAAGATCTAATAAAATCTTTAATAATTGATGACACTGCTATTTTTATAATTGAGCAGGGGTAACCATTCCAAGGAACTAAGAACAGAGGAAAAAAATAAAGTTTAGTTATTACCTTAGATTTAGATTATTTCCTTAATGGAATTTCAACAGATATTAATGGTTTTCATGAACAAATTGCCCTGTATGCAAAGGAAATATCTATAGTGTGTCTAACAGTTGATTTGTGGTGTATTACACTCATGTGAGTCCAACCACAATAATTGCCATTTGCTGCACATATGTGCTGTGGCCTCTCCCTCCACTTTCCCCGACCATGGGTAACACCACAAGCTCTGGTTTCCTTTAGCACTTCACCAGGGAACGCAGCTGGGTCCTTAGCTAGGAGCTGGGCAAGAGGCAACGCATGATTCATGCAGAAATGAAGACAAGCTGCCTGGTTGGCTATAGACACTGCTGTGTTCACTGCAGACTTAGCTGCACAGGGGAACACTTTGGATCCCTCTCCCTATCTAGTCACCAGTTTTTCTGAAGCTTGTGAAAAATTGACCCTTTTCAGACACTGCCTCACTGTCAAATCCTATTGAAGTCAGCCAACATTTTCTGAGATACAGACTGGCACCAACATTGCAGATGTGTTTCCATCAGAAACAAGATTAAAACACACTTGATAATGAACATAAATATATCCATTTTTTCACAGAGATAAGTAGCTGTCCTGCTTTTCTGCTCCCAGATTCCTAAATTTTGTCTCTCTATATCTGGATAATAGAAGAGGTCTCACAAGGCATAATCACAATAGCTGATTGTAGAATGCTATATCCACCATTGTTCATATTTAAAATCTTCTATATATTCTGTAACAAGTTTTATTACAGAACATTTATTGGTGTTTATTAAATTACTCCCCATTCTGTTGCTCTACAGAACAACACTGCACAGTCTTAAAGGCTTGGGTGGCCTAACAGAGCCTGTGGCTGCTCTCGGACTTCACTTGCTAGATATATTTACCTTACTTCTACCATTTCATATGGAATTATTTGCTGGTTTCAGTGCCATTCCTTCCTCTGAGCCAGCACTTTAATTTTATTCAATTTTTATCTTTTAAATTCATTTTGCCTCTTCAAGGGATCAAGAAATTGGGGAACTAACGCCAAATGTAACTTCATATGGCTTCTCTTTATAACACTCTAGATGAGCAGGCACATTCTGAAAAGCACAATGACAGATTCCTTTGTGCAGTGGTCTCTCTTCATATCCCACAAATAGGCACCGAAAAAATTCTTAAGTAATATGGAATTTCAGCTTCGATGGTCACAAATTAACCAGAAAAGGCTGTATGTTAGTTTAAACAAATTACTCACATTTTCCATTTTTGGTCTATAGCATAAGAAATTAGATAGTTAATTTTAAATGCAAAACTTTGTACAGCATGCAAATCATGGCTGTATGTCAAAGTAAAATAACAAACCTAATGAGGAATGTTAAAAAAGCAGGACCCATTAGTTTAAAGATACATGGAAGCAGCCAAAGATGACAAACATGCATAAAATTCAAAACATGATGGAAAAGGGAACAGGCACTGAACCACATAAATCAGTGTTTTGAATTCTATTTCTCTGTGGGTATAATTGTACCTTAGTTTCTTATAATGATTTATTGAGGTAAATAGTCTGTATGGTTTAACAGCTACAGCTTCAAAGTGTCAGGCACAGACTCTCCTTTATTCATGAGGCAGCTGAGTATTGGGATGTGAATTAGCTTCTGTATTCTGGGACTTGGCAAAGTTTGTTTTTAAGGTCCTTATAAAGGATTCATGTTGATGCAGCTATTCAAATGTGAAAAACACTGTGCTGTAATGGATAAAATAGAAAAGCTTTATAGTAATTCTGGAGGCAAAAAAAGTAAAAACACTGAAATAAGCCATTCAGCATTACAGCAAAAGAAAGGAGTGCCCCAGAGTTAATTTTAATACGTTATATCATTTGGGGTAATATAGAAAAATCCCTAATTTCTTGATGAAGTACAAAAGTGTGGTGAGAGTCCAGAATTTACTTTTAAGTTAAAATTAAATTAAATTAAAAAAAAACCAACAAAACAAAACAAAAAAACAACCCAACCCAAGCAAAAATAAAAAACCCAAACACCAAAACCAAAACAAAACACCATAACCAAAACAAATGGTAGAAGTTTAAGCCATTGTATTCACCCTTTGGGTTGATTGCCAAACCACACGTTCTATTGCTCTCAGACCAGGATAAACCAACCATTAACTAATCAAAAGCATCATTATCCATGAAAGCTATGATGGCATTTTAACAGTTCTTAATCTATTAATAAGAAAGAATAATTTGCAAAATATATTCCCTCTTCTGTTTATATTCATAGGGCCATTCTTAGCAGAAATTATATGTAGGCTCCCATGGTGTAGAAACCCTATGAAAGCCATGAAAATTCACTAAGCTTCCTTACGTACTGTGCCAAGATATTCAGCAGGAACTTTGGTCGTTGCCAAGAAACACGTGTGCCTCAGATACAGAAGCTCTGCATGTACCGGTATTTCAACATTCCTGGAGAGAAATGTGACCCCTTGATGCATACACTGGTTTGCTGGCACGCTTGCATTCCTCCCCATCTGTCAGAGTGGCACTCTGCCTTCTCACAAGGTGGGATGCCAGTTTTGGAGCACAGGTGCCAACCAAATATAGGTTTGGACTAATACTCTGCAAAATGTGGCAAATGACATTTCACCTGCAAGAAGATCGTCCTACCTCTGACCCATGCCAAATTAGGATTGCATGCTTCATTAGCAAAGAGGGTCATCAGCTGAAAATCATAGGCAGCACCAGAAATGCTGGTTTTCTGTATAACATCTCCTAGCTGAGAGTCTTCAACACTGTGGTTTAATTTACAATAAGCAGAATTTTCCAAATATTGTGGTCATACAGCCCTTTTGAGAAAGCTGCAACAGACCATGGACAGAGATCTGTTGAAATCATCCTTCCAGACTCATTTCTGAGAAATTCCAAGATTCTTAAGAAGGGCAAATGAATTAACAGTGGGGGAAAGGCATAAGTAAAGATTTGTGTAACCTCTTAAGGGGGTTTGCTAACAACATAAAGAAAACTACCTTTATTATGAATGTCAAAAACCCCAAATCAAAACCACTTGTTATCAACCAACAAGTTGCTCATCTAATTCTAAAATTCTAGAATTATAAAAAATGACATACAATAAAAAAAGTTAAGCTAGCTTTTAGTTTGAGAATTTATGTAAGTATGAAAGCACACTAGTCATGAACAACCATTATACAAAAATCATTCCACACACAATGACAACACTGGGTATTATTAAATGGTGTTTCCATATCCTCAGAATAAAGTATAGTTTGAACTCTTTCATTAATGAAAATATTCCACACTAAATCAATAAGAACAGTTAAATATTCAGTTAATCCATAAACAGAATAACCACAGAGTAGTGCTGGTTTTGCTTCAAAATTAGCATAGCCTACTTTATTTATAAATGTACGAAACAAAAATCAAGCATCACTGGCCTAAAAAATTATCTGCTTTCAGGAAACAATTCACAATCCCTCCTTTTGCAATTTGCTATGATTTCTGTAATTTATTTATCCCTGGATACACTTCATCAGCTTTAAGTGATTTTGTTAAACTGACTATCCAAAAACGAAAGTCATATTATGCATAATTCTGCATTATTTAGGCTATTCAGGAGGCATGCTACTGCTCTTCCCAAATGACAGACTCAAAGCTATTAATTCTTACTAGCATAAATACATTAAATTCTATACTTATGATTCAATACATTAAGATGCAGAGTCCTGCATCTGAGCTGGAATAACCCCATGCAACAGTACAGGCTGGAGGCCAGCTGGCTGGAAAGCCTATTTGCAAGAAAAAACCTGGAGGTCTCTGTGGACAATAGGCTGCTCACAAGCCAGCAGTGTGCCCTGGCAGCTAAGGCAGCCAACAGCACCCTGGGCTGTTTTAACAGGAGCAGTGCCGGCAGACTGAGGGACCCCATAATTTCTCTCTTTATGGCACTTGAAAGACTGCATCAGGAGCAATGTCTCCAGCTCTGGTAGTCCCAGTACAAGACCAGATATTTAAACTGTGAAGCAGAGACACCAAGACAACTAGGAGGTTGCAGTACAACACAGAAAAAGTTGAGAGAGATGGATTTGCACAGCCTGGGCAAGAGCTGGTGTAGGTGAGAGCTTATTGCAACTGCCTAGTAAGAGGGCATAAGGAACATTGAACAAGGCTTCTCTCAGTGGTGTGCAGTGACGTGACAAGAGGCGATGGACACAAGCCGTAATATGGGAAATTCCAGTTCAATATAAAGAAAAAAAAAATGACCTTGAGGGTGGTCAAACACATGGCCAGGTTGCCAAGAACCACTGTGCCATCACCATCCTTGGAAATATTCCAGCCTGAGTGGAGATGGCCCTGTGCAACCGGCTCTAACTGGACCTGCATCAAACGAGGTAGGACTAGATGACCCCTGGTGGTCCTTTCCAATCTCCGTAATTCTCTGTTTCTATGATATATGTGATTTGAACATACCAGGTTTACAATGTTCCATATACAGGAACATTTATGAGTATCTCACTCTAGGTACTAGCTAAACTATTTAGGAAGAGCATACAGACTTACTTTTATTTTCCTCAGCTCTTCATTCAAAGTTTCAGTCTTTGTATAGAACTTACTTCTAGTAAATTAATAGCATTATACATGGCATTTATAGTAACCCTTCCCACCTCGTATTCCTAGTCCCTTAGAAATAATGCATTACTTGAAATAGAAAAAAGCACCTGTTACATCCCAGAAAAGCAAAGAAGACAGCACAAAGTCAGTAGAACAGCATATTTTTCTTCCTGGCACACTGTGCCTGTAGGTCACAGCTACTGTCCTAATGAAAAGGACACTGTCCTGCATCTAGGCAGGTTACAATTCCATGACAATCTCAGATATATCATAGATATCACAATATTAAGAGGATATGATCCTTCATGCCTGAGTTAATTTAAAATTTATTATTTCAGACTATTAAAAATATCCTGATGCTCGGGCTACAAATTTCTACGCGCAAAGCCAAAATGTACATAAATTGCTGCAGTACTGTACCTGCAACCTTCTGACAGTTATTGCAAGAGGATGAGGATCATCAAAATGGCAAAGTCAACTTTGGTATAAGTGGAGCACACAGTAGATTCTTGGCAATGTTGCCAGATATTTTATAGTTTATTAATACTGTGTATAGTTTGAAAAGATCACTACATTAATTCTAAATACCTGACATAAGAAATAAGGTGTTAAACAGGTGAAAGAGGGTAATGAATTTCCCTTTTATTTTTGGTGTTTATTGCAGTCAGTCAAAGCCAATAGGCAGTGACTGTTACACAGTTAATAATACATGAGTACGGACAAAGCAAATACATATTTCTATGTTCTTTTGTACAGTAAAGATCTTCCAGTAGCTAAAATGAGCAAAACTCAGCATTGCCAAGGAGACATGCTGTCTGCATTTTAAGTAACACAAGTCATCAGAACACACACAAACTGGCTACAGTGGACCTGATTCATCTTCCTTCAGGCTCCTGTAAATAAGAGGGGTAACGAACGATCCCATATTTAGAACATATTCTGTCAGTACACAAATTAATAAAAATGTTTTTGCAGGAAGAAAAATCTTTCTGATGTGGTGGCAGCAGACAGCATTGTGATATAGCTCTGTTATGGAGATGCAGATATTGTCAGAAAAGAAAAATCTTCATCAGTCTTCCAAGTTTATTTGGACATTGAAATGTCTGTGTTCTCCACTGACAAAGCACAACATTTATTTTCAGAAAGGACTCCTGACTTGGAAGCTATGCAGATACATCAGTTTTAACTCACTTTTTTTTTTCACACCTTTAAAATCTTTGTCAAAGCATTTTGGATCAAGTGAAAACCAGCAGTATAAACATACCTGGTGCTATTTCTTAGTCCTTTCCACTGACCACTTCCACAAATGGTACTGAAGCCCCTGGGGAGGAGCAACTACTGCAATCATACAGGGTTAGGAAGGAGAACAGGCAGACCCACTGCTTTTCCCATACCAATTACATTTCTTTCTAATTTTTCTTTGCTCATACAATAAAAAAATCAAAGGTGTTAGGAACAAGAATAATTATATGAAGAGACAAATTCTGTACACAGACAACCTTCAAGTGACTTCAGAGACTTTGGCTTTCACAGCACAGAGTGACTCAAAAATGGACAACGTTAATTTTGTCCAACTTTTTTTCAGCAGAGTGCTAGTCAGTAGAGTATGTTAAGGAGTGGTTTGTCCACACCATTTTCAAACTGCCCAATAACCTACATTCCCTAAGAAAAACAGATAGAAATGTTAGATTCCCTTTTCCTTAAAGTATTCCGCTTTACTCCAGATAGGTGAAACAGAAGATATAACAAAGGAAAAACTACAGAGTTTTTGCTCTAAAAAACCACAGTTCCTTTTGATAATACTGAAGATTTTGTCTCATCATTCAGACTCACAGCAGAATAATTGAATTTGGCAGATACTTTCTGTGAAATGTCTTGTCTATATCGGTGCTTTTATGTGTTAGCACAAAAGAAAAAGAAGGAAGAAAAGTGAGATATATAAAGCTGTATCTTCATTCCAATAAAAATGATTTCCACTCAGGTACAGTATTCTAGCACTGTACCATGTGCAGTGGTAAATGAAGTGGGCTAGTCAATCTAAATACAATGTAAAATCTTAGAGGAAGCAAAATGCTATATTTCCTTCTTTTGATGCAGCTAGTTTACATCAACTCCAAGTAAGAGATATATGGTTGGCCTTGACTGGCTACACCGATATAGAAACTACCTGGCTCCTTTCTCCACTAGGACTGTACCTAGAGAAAGGTGTCCTAACATACCTTTTGTGATATTAAAAAATGGGGATTTAAAAAAAAAAAAATCTTTGCATGGATGACAAAGCCTAATATAGGCAATGGTACTGGAAGCCTGCACAGTGCTAGGTTCAAGGACATAATTTCTCTATTCTTTGTTTTCTTCATTTGTTAAACTGGGGCAACAATTCTTTTTTTCTGTGGTATTGAATAATGGCCTGTTCTGCTAGCCCAGAAATAAAAGTAAGTGAAGATAGTCTTTGTATTGATGTGCTGCCTGTCTTGTTTATGATAGAAACTATTTTGTTTTTAGAAGGGAAGTGTTCTAAGAAAAGCTTTTATAACAGGTTCAGAAATATAAAAACCATTTCAGGATGAGGACATCTCTATCCTTTATCTTGTTAGTCCTTGAAAGGGCTTTATAAATGTTAACAGCTATGACTGCCTTCCCTCAACTGATGCTCCCTTCTCAGTAGTCCTTCTGTTGACATCTCTTTGTTTGCTCTTAGCTTGTCTCTCCTTCTCAACCCCTTAAAACAAAACTTAGCAAGAGCTTGGAAGTGAACTTTTGGCAGACCCTGGGCCACTAAAGCACACTGAATAGCTATGTTGTATAAGTCAGATTTCAATAAAAAAAATTCTTTCCCCACTTCCAGTGATACAAAGAGTATTTTCCACTCTTCTCTGTGGCAACCTCTACTAAGCAAAGCTGGTCAGAAAATACGAAGCATTTTCATCTTAAATATACTGAAAGAGATGAAACAGTTTTGAAATGCTAGGGCAACGTCCTGTTTCCATTTAAAAAGAAATAAAGCTTTCTGCCTAAACCAAATCTAATATAAACTGTGCTCTTAAAGTAGGTGTATGTGTACGTACATGGGTGTGTGTGTGTGTGTTTATTATTATTTCAGGCTAAAAAAAAGCAGTAGTTTCTGTGTTAAGGTTTCCTACAGACATATACTGGCAGCATTCCCTGTCTCACAGTGATAGCTGCTTTGAGTAACTGAAGTTCATTAGTAACAATTAAAAAATCTTCAGCACTCGAGAAGAGGTTGATCCTATTTTATATGCCAATGTCAGCTAGCATTTTATAAATTACAGTAGTCCAATCATACTATAGATAATATTTATCACTTATACATTGCTTTGAACACACACTGTGGTGCAACCCTTAATTAATTCTTGATGCTGGCATGTAGATACATTATCCTAATTTCACAGATAAAACAGAAAGGTGAGATAATTTGCCAAAGGCCACTTAGTCTTAGGTGGAGCCAGGTCTGTAACAGGGGAAGATTCAACTCTGACTCCATGGCTTCCAAGCTGGACCTGTCCCATACCTTGGTCACCATGTGACAGTTTCATACTGCAGCTTAGTCAGTCACAGCACTGCAAGGACATCCTTATCACATTACACAATAAAAATCCTTTTGGCTTTTAGACTTAGTTCTACTTGAATCCATTCTACCTTTACATAGAAGGATCAAAAAAAAAAAAAAAATTTTTTTTAATTTGAAGATTTTGCATCATGGTCTTCAAACATGAAACTGCTTCTACAAGATCTAGCTAAGCCTCACCTTTCCTAAGCTGTTGCTTGCCTGAAAGTTTTTGCAATACAGATTGCAGAGGTTCGAAACCTGGAATTGGACTGGGGTAGAAAATCTTCATTAAGATTTTTTTTTTCTGGCATTTCCTGTAATAGAGCTGGTGTTCATTACCCTCCAGCCCCGAAGATGGCTCCCAGCAGTACTTGAGCTTACCACAGAAGCAGAAATACATAACAAGCCTCAGACAGAGTATAACAGTACATGACTGAATAATTTTATTACCTTATTTGTCATTTCACTTCACTTTCACCTAATTTTCTATTTCTGTTCACTTTGAATAAGAAATCTCAACTTTCCTCCCTAATGTACTTCAGCTATACTGACAATCATTTAGTTGAGGTCTGATTTCTGCATCACAGACAATTTCTGGTTCATGAAAAATTCTCACCTCCTGTGATCTGAATGTTAACTTCAGGACAGTCTCTTTAGAGGGACTATGTCAAAGAAATGGGGAAGACTCACACAAATATTGCCCAGGATCCTTACCTTCTGTTTTGTTTATAACCTAAAATAGTCTCATGGATTGGAAAAGATGGGTTTTTCTTCTTAGAAACCCAATCTGTCTTGTTCTCCTGCAAATCATTGTATTTCTCAGTTGTTCAAAAGCAGACAGCAAAAAATAACATTGACTCTTAGCATGACAAGATTCTAAAAACTCCTTAAAATTTACTAGTGTTACTGGAATTCAGCAAAGCTCATGAGTCATACATCCTCAGAATTATCTGTAATATCTCCATAAACGTAAGTGAAACCATTACATAACCAGTCTCCTACTGAGAGAATTTACATTTCTGTTAGATCACTCCATTTTTAAGATACCCCATAAGTACATGGATGCCATTTAAGATACCTCTTTTCCTGAAAACTAGAGCATTTTTATCACAAGTGAGCAAAAACCTCTCACTCAAATATCATCAGTACATCATTATTCAAAAGATAAAGAAGAACACAATCACCAAACCACTAAGCCAGCCATAAAAAGATTAGTAAATTTCCGTTGTCCTGAAAAAGACTTGAATTTACCAGTGAGTCACAGCTAAGACCCAATCATAATAGCTGATTTAGAGTTTAACAGTCTCATTTTCTTGCCCCCCCCCCTTTTTTTTTTCCCCTCCCCAAAGGCAAACCTTATCCCCATAAGGATACCATAGCCATGAAGGTAAAATTTCACACTTGTTTTTTTAAGGAACAGGTCTTGAGGCACAATAGTATGGAAACTGTAGTCAAACCTTAACTTAAAAAAATTGAAACCCTACGATTTCACTGGTATTAGGATAACACGATTCCTATTAACAGACTAAGGATGCTGCTAGTTTTTAAATGTATAATGTGACGTTATTTTTACATTTTTTTCCATTTTTACTCCCCTTCCATTAGGAATAATTTTTTAAACACTGAAATTTAAATTAATCCACTATTACAGTCATTATATAATATTCTGTACATTTAAATTCATTAAAATGAGGTTGAAGTTGTAAATATAACACTCTCCGATAGTAATGCTCCCTTCTCTTTATCATTGTCAAACAATAACTTCAGAGGTCACAGAAATCGGGTGTAAGAGCTGTGCCTTTCTATTTGGGTTTGCACACTCAAGCAGTGATATATGTGAACATGAATTTAAACATCACTATCCATCACTGCATTAATAAAAATTGAAAATAATTAAATTCTACATACATCATTAATTCTGAACCTACCTACTGAGGAGTGGAAGGCTATACCAGGACACCTCTACATTATTAGGTCTGCTGAACTTCTGTGCTTCATCTTCCACAACTCTTCTTTCATTATTTTCAGTCCTACAAAAGAGTAACAGGCGACATCTGAATAATACTGCTCAGGGAAAATGTGTGAAAGTATCTAAGTGACTGAAGAGCTTAACTGCCATAGTCACAAAAATCATTGTAATGACATATTTCTGTCTCTGTAAGGGGGAAATTGACCAACTCGGCTTATCCCCAAAGCACAAAGATTCTTCTGAAAAACAGTTCAGAGGAGAAATCTAACTTCAGAAGCCCCATAGCAACTTTTCATTCCCTACAGGGAGAGAATAGGAAAACCACTTTCATGAAACCGAAGGCAGTCATGGCAAGATCCTCTCCAAGCTGTTTGGAAGCTGGACTCAGTTCTGACTAGGACTCCAATCAACTCAGCTAAAAGCAAGTTAATGGAACCAGACTCATCCCCACCACCCACCCCAAGATGCTTCAGCATAAAGAGACCTTGCAGGGAACTGAACACGCTTCCTTTGAGATGCACTGCACATCAGCATCTTTATGCTGTGTGTAGACCTCTGTTACAGGGCCTGTGTGCTACATTTTCAACATTATGTTTGCCCTTAATAGCTCTTTGTGGAGCGTGGTTGTCTTCCCTTGCAGATGACTACACCTGGCATAAACAGATATAGCCTATCTTGTCTTTCCTTCTCTCCAGCCTTCAAAATGTCCTTAACGGAACACACACCTAGACAGCATAGACTTACTGGCTGCAGTCCAAAATGTTTCACAATTATAAGTGACAAAACCAATAAAAAATAAAATAAAACCTCACAATTAGAAGAAAATCAGACAAGCAGACCCTTAAGTATAAGTAGATGCAAAGAAAAGTAGCTTAGATCACTGCAAGTTAAAAGGAAGTTCAGATTCAAGCCAACTACTGAGAAGAACTGAAGATCTGGGGTATATTCTCACTGCTCAAATACTGTACATGCAAAGCAGGCAAGAAAATGGAGGGAAAGAGCATGTGCAATTTACAGGTACTGCTAGAGATAAAAAGTCCATGGCTGAACTGCCTGCCTTCACGCACACAGACAATGTGAATGTACAGATTGACAACCACGCAAGATCTTAAGACATTAATTTCAGCTCTTTGTCTAACCAAGAGAATTGTTTTAAAATAGTTGTTAAGGTTTCAATAATACTACGTACACTTACGTGGGTTTACACCTGTTTTCATCTCAAGCAGTTCATCTCATTTCATGTCAAAAATGTTTAAGCAACAAAGTGTAACCTTAAATTAGCCAGCTTTAAACTGCAGTGTGAATTGGCACACACCATTTGCACATTTTAGCACACACACCTTGACCTCTTGGCACTAGCTGACCTGCTACACTTAATCATGGAAGTCACTGTGCAATTGAGGAGTTAAACCAGAAGGCGTTTTCTTGACATAAAAGTGGGAAGACCTGGAAGTGTGACCGTGTATCTTCCCATCAATATATCTAAGCAATAACTACAAAATATTAGCATTCGATGGTAACCTATTCTAACTGAGCTAACATTCAATATTGAAATATATGAAAATTGAAAAAAATATATGAAAATTGAATGAAATATATATGAAAATTGAAAAAAAAAAAATTGAAAATATATGGAAGAAAACACCGAGTGTAGTTAAGCACATTTCTGTTTTGTACACGGCATACATGAGGAGGAGCTGGGACTGCAGGAACGACAGCGTTGGCAAACGGCCAGAGCAACGGGAGGGTTTGATGGAAATATCTGGAGCTCCAAACACAGGGTTCCACAGTTCCGAACTGCAGCTCCCTACACGAGGTGGCGGTACCGGCCGCCGGGAGAGGAGCCCCGCGTTACTCAGGTGTGGTAGCGAAAGGGATTTCAGATGAGGACAGAGCTGACGGGACACAGGCGGCTACCGAGGCGAGAACAGCGGC